>OZ024890.1:7631200-7876200 GCA_964017195.1 Siderastrea radians | reverse complement strand
TCACAAAACGAGTTAACTGAAAATTTCAAATTTGAAATAAAAAGTTATGTCATCTGAAAGAACTTGGCAAGGGGAGTAAAATGCTGAAAACCGTACCTCGCTAAGACAAACGTATCTTGAGTTATGGCAATTTAAAGACATTTAAAGTGTCCCCCCCGGAACCATACTTTTCTTCTAAAAACAACCCTGTTGATCTATTTTGTACAGTTTTTTTCCATGCAAGCTAATAATCTGGTAAAATGGACTTCTTGTTGTTCCAAAAAATCGTATCATTTTAGATTTTAAGTTTTCGGCTTGAAAACGATAATATTAGCAAGAGCATAATTGATCACGTGACACTTAATTACGCCACAAAACTGGTTTGGGGGCTCTAGCTCTGGCAGGAAAAAAATTTTCCGAGTTTTTCTTTTTCATTTAGCTTCCGTCATTTAAGACATCTTATCTGCAACTTAAATGGTGTCGTTGACGCAACAAAACAACACTTAAATTCAAACGTATTACACAAGGGGGGGACCCTATTTTGAGACTGTGAAATTTTCAAAATCTAAAATGCCATATCTCTTCCATTATTTATCACATCGACAAACAGTTTTCAGCATTCAACTCCTCTTGACGTGTTCTTTCTAAAACACCAGAAAAAATTTAGAAATTCTAAAATTTTATTTTAGAGAATAATATGACGTCACCAATTATGACGTCATAATTTGACATTTGGCATCACCATTCATGTCAAATTGTTTGGCACAAAGACCCATATCAAATTACCAAGTTTGGTAAAGAAATGATGAAAAGTAACAAAATTATTAAAAATTAACCAAAACACGGGACATTTCATGACCCATTTGGGGGGTGGTTTGGCCCCACCGTGAAAGTAAGCTGAATTCAAAGAAGTTAAAAAGCTACAGTTGCTACTCACTACTGCTTGAGAAAGCATTCCCGAGGACCTAAACTTCAGATTCCCAGCGCTCGTTTGTTCATTCTTTATCGCCCGTTTCATACATTGTTCTCAGAGACTTGCTAACCCACTCAGCCCCGAAAAGTGCCCGTTTCTTCTCTCCTCCGAAGTGAGATATGTTGCTGTGAAAAGGATTGAGGGCTCTGAGAAAAACTATGCACACAACTACTAAAAAACATATAAGGTAAGATAGAGTCGCACACGAGCCAAGGAAGCTCATACGTGCCGGAGCTAAGCCCGGTTTCTGTAACATGAAGCAACTGAGAGTATTGCTACTCCCCTCTGGATGGGATGCTAGTCCATCGCAGTGTTACCCCCAGTAGTATGTCGCCGTTACCCATTTATACACCTGGGTGGCGAGAGACTGTGTAGGTTTTTTGTCTGAGGAAACAGCACGATGGCAGAACCGCCGACCTTTAGATCTTCAAGTCCAACGCGCTAACCACTACACCACCGCACCGCCACTAATAAAAAATATGCGCACAACTTATTAATTTTAATATATATAGCCTAAAAGCCTAAAAGCGGAGCTCGAATTTTTTCATTTTTTTTAATTGCTGGAACTTATTCATTTTTTATATTAATTATCGAAGGGAAAAAAGGGACAAAAATATTTCCTTCCGCTGGGATTCGAACCGCCGAGCCGCCGGAACTCATAGGAATATATAATCACCCTAACCACTGGACAACTTATGCTATGGCGTCAAAAGAATCTTCCATTTTAATACTTAAACAGCTGTTTATTGATCGCAGATCAACTGACATAACACGTTTGTTTTTTCTTGGGAAAATGTGTTCGGACCGCTGTAAAAACCATGGTTCGAGACAGAAAAAACCGGAAGGCGCTGACTCTGCTATGTTTGAGGTCCGGACCACTGCCAGGCCAAATGCTGCGAATCCAAGCGAATTGGTTCGATGTTACACGAGTTACTGAGTTACGATAAACACGGGTGTTTTGTTTTTCCTGGGAAAATAATGTGTTCCAGAAGGCACTAGCTCTGTTAGGTTTGGCGTCAGGACCGCTGCCAAATGCTGCGAACTCAAGCGATGTGCCTACCAAGTTCGCAGCAGAACTCAAGGAAGAGAAAGTCCTCGAAGACAAATTTCCGTTCGCAACTTGAACTTTTTGCCTTCCACTTTTACAGTATAGCTATTAGCTATTTTTCTCAAGTCTAAAACTGTCGAACAATCGTTTTGCTAAATAAGCTTAAGTTTTTAATAAAACCTCTTTTTCAAAAGATGGCATTCTCGATCGGGTACCCCCCTCCCCTTCCCCCAGAGTCTGTACGGACGTACCTTCGTACGGACGCTGACGTCAGAACCAAAATTTCTCGCATCGATAGGTTACCAAATTTGCTTACCAATGGTGCTCCGCTCAGCGGTCTTCGGCCGTAAAGAAGCATTGAATTCCTAACAAAAATTGGGCTTTCATTAGGTCTGTTACTGAGTGTTCTTCTGCTGTCAAAGGGGTACACTCTTGCCCACTGTTCATTCATGTTTTGTTTCAAACAGAAACTAGTGACACATTTGCTGCTGTTGTTTTAAGTATTATGATACCGGGTGTTCGCTGCATTAATCACTCTTTTATACGGCAATAATACATACTTCCCGCGATGACGTTGAAGCCTGAATAAACCCATTCTCCTCGCGGTTGAACAAATTCGGACCCAAAATTGGTACTGGTACGGGTTTCGTTCGCTCTATTATTCCTGAGACGTTCGTTGTTTTCAGTTGCAATGACAAAAGGGGATCCAGAAAATGGTGTTGGATTGCATAACGACATAATTTTTCAACCCTGATCGCCTGGTGTGCATGAAATGCAGAAGTGTAGAATTTTGGGGAAAATATAAATCCATGTTCCTGAAATAAATACGAATGTTGCGTTTTTCATAGAAACGAAATTAAAAAAAAAAAGATATTGTTTAAACTCCATACTAGACAGACTAGCCTACGGACTGGATTATCAGTCACGCGTCTGAAGTTATTGGTAAGAGACCAGAAAGTGTGCTTCTGAGGTTAACCCTCAGGGGGAGAGAGAATGCTACCCCCATAAAGTTTTTCTGAAATCTTTACAAGTTGATTTTTTCAGTTGCACCTGCTGTTTTCAGCAGCTGTACGCATTATTCGGCCTCAGACACATTCTGAAATAAATTTAGGGAGAATCTGTTTTTATGGTTAAGAGATACGACTCAAAAGTAACAGGTGGTAAAGCCGTTTTTGAACAAAAACTGCGTGTGTTTTTACTTTTAAGAGAAAAATCACAAAACCTTAACAAAAGCAGCAAAGTGTTTAATTATGTCATATTCTACATGTATAAAAAATTTAACAAAACGTTCAGTTGTCCCTTCATTGGTTAACTGACTGTCCTTTCATTCAACAGACTCTCTCCGTTCAACTTTGGTGGCAGTATCAAACACTGGATCTATACATTCTCTGCGCAATCTGAACACACATCGTTTAATAGACACCTATTATGGGTATTCTGCTGACTTAAAATGAAAATCGTATTATATTGACATTAGCTGGTTTGGGTCTGTTGAACTTTTTTCGCTTATTCGTTTTATTTTCTTTGGTGGGGTGAGGGGCTGCCGCTTTGAGTTTATTTGGTTGAAACACGTTTTATGGGCAATGAACTTGTATTCGTTTTGTACGGTAATTACCACTTATGCAGCTGGGGATTAGACTGTGGTACGTGGCTTCTAGAACAGCACTACATGTGTGTAAGTGGAATAGCTAAATGCAAGACGATAAAGGAGTTTTTCGGTTTGAAGCTGAGCTTAAAATCAGTCCTTGTCCTTGTCCATGGTACGATGTGTTAGAAAAAACATTGCCGTAATTACAGATCAAGAGACACTGGAGAAAAAAGGTTTAAGGACATTTTTATTAGAAAACTTATCTTCCTCCCCCCTCTCTGTTTTCGCAGTCTCTGATCCGATTCTAAACCAGCGTTTACAAATGACAAGTTTACTCAGTAACGAACTTTATAAGACATAAATTAAGTTAATCCCAAGTTATTTATTCATCTATTTTAATAGACTTAACATTACTTTCTTAGTTGTTGCGTACACTTTAGGACATTTCGATTTTTTCCATTTACTTCTGACGTATTTCATTTTTTTTCTGCGTAGCGATTAATTTTCGACAATGTCACTTCCAAATGAAATACCCATCCCATGGAAGAGTTCTCGTGGTTGTTGCGAGCAGACCATTATAGTGGCAAAATTTTAAGAATTTTTATGGAACTTGATGGCTAGTTTTTCAGGAAACTAAAAATGACAATAAATATCTCATTAAGTTTACACAGCAGATCAAATACTCTCCTTGTGTTGTTGGCACTTTGCGATTTAATTTATTTATGTAAGTTATACTCAGTGAATCTCTGTCAACAAGCCAGAATTCTTTACAAGCAAAATTGTAAAACTTGATATTATTTGGAAAATTACCGACTCGATGTCGAATTTTTGTTACTTCTTTTCAACTGGCGTGGGTCAGCTCGATTTGCCTTGTAGAAAAATCTTCGGCGATCGTTTACATTACTGCTTTGATAACAGTTTGCCGGTCAGTAAACTCATATCTCAACTACACGATAATATTTGTAAGAAGTTATTTTCCTTAAATGGTTGCAACGAATACCAGAAGGCTAATCTTCTTCAATCTTATCTTTAGTCTGTAGTTCTGATGTTTACGAAATCGCGCGTTGTTTCCAAATATTTAAATAATTTCTTGGTAGGCAAACTAGTCAGTTGTTTTATTTTTAACTCACTCCACTGCTCAGAATATTTTATGCAAGAGTTGCTGACTAATATCACGTAACACTGAATACGGTTAATTCGTTACTGACGATTCATTTTCTGGAGATAATCAAGCCTGATGAAGTGAATGAACCGGCAGTTTTCTATAATGCACTAATGAAAATTACAGCACACAACGCGGACGTTTTATCAGCACCTTTTAGGCATCATTTCCATTTATTTTCATGAGCGTTTATTGTTTTTATTCACCTGTAAACTAACTGCTGAGAACAAACAAAGCTTTCAATAACAATCAGTCGCTGGGTTGCTAACAGTTAGGTGCTTCAATTCTTACCACTTTTTTTACATAAAAGAGCAAAACGATCGGAAATGTTTGGTTTCCGTGGTCTTTCGGGACAATCGTTTTTGCTTCTCATTTTCTACCATGTTACTCGAGGACATTGTGAACGATTGCAAGTATACTTAAGATCTCATGCGCTAAACCAAGCCGGGTTCGTGAAGCACTATCACAGCTTCCTTAATATACCACTGATGGCTTCCGTCAAAGTATACGATTCGATGGCTTGTGTTCTTCATTGTGTCAGAAATGCAGAATGTAAATCCGTCAATTTCGCTGTTGATCCAGATGACGAAGGACATCGTTGTGACTTGTTGCCATCAGACAAATATTATTTTCGCTACAAATTAATTTCAGCAGAACTTCAGTTATCACCATTACAGTCTTGTGGTAAGTAGAATAACAATAAAAACGCATTTCATGCTCCTTAAAGATAATTATGGTTTTATGAATTTTTCCTCCATTCAGTCAGCTTTAGTATCAGTTTGTTTTTCTAGTAGTTGCTATAATTCGATTTGTTTGCTATATTTCAGTTAAGATATACAATGAATAAATAGATAAGTAAACAGAATGAAAAAAGGCTAAGCGATGAAAGACTAAATACAAAAACAAAAGTGCTTAAAAAAACCAGCTGTTACTAAAACAATACGTTAAAGTAGTGGACTATACAAGTGTTAATCAGCCGAGAATTTTTTACTCCTAACAATACGGTCTAATTAAAGAGTCAGTTTTATATGTCCAGTCACAAAGCTGTTTTGGAAGTTTCTGGTCACTATGGTATTCAGGCACTTTCTAATTGCAGAGTAAAAGATTTGTACGTAATTCACACATTGAAACTTAACACCGTGAAACGTAAGAAAACTGGTGAACAAAATTGACGTATCTCTAGTTTTCTCCCTTTCAAATAAAAGATAATGGGTAGAAGGTCTGCATAATTACGTCTATGCGTAAAAGTAATAAAGCAATCTACAGCTATAATGTTTTAGGTTACCCATCTCGCCAAAACATGAATGTTCTGGTGAATGAAATGCTATTCAGTATTTTTAACTAAAGTTAAAGGATAAATTTGGAGTGCGGTGTATGGTAACATTGCATTGAATTAAAAGAAAAGAATTTAAAACCATATAAAATGTACTCTGAGGACTACTCTTAAGACCTTACGTTGCTGGCTATCTGTCTTATTTCTCCTTTTACCGTACCCAAATTGTGAATTAGCCAATCAGAAGCCTTGTTTACTGTCCTGATTTTCTACGATATCAAGTCACTGACCTGATATCCTACGATATCATGGACAGTTTGTGAAACTCGCATTTTTTGCAGACTTTAGAGGCGAAAATTACAACAGAAATACAGCGAAACGTAAAACTATTACATTTGTTAAACGAGAAAATAATTTGTTTAAAGGTAAGAGAGGGGAAAAAATACAATTTCGCGCCAAAATTGGAAGCGGCTACACTGGCAGGCGCTCGCGTGAACTTTACCAACAGCGCTGAAACTTTTTTGGTTTCAAAATGGAGCCGGATTTTCCAAATTTCTTTCTTAACTTGGACTTCCAAGATTCAGAAAATGAAACTCCAAACAAAAAGAATTAAATAAAATGGCAGATGAGGAGTTAGAGAAGAGTATTGACGACCAAAAAAGTGTAAATACGTGTTACTCTACAATGCTTGACTGATCACGGTAACTGAAAAAAAAAACAAACAAAAAAAACGCCTGGTTTTAGGACGAATTTGGGTACGGTAAATACCTAATCGCACCTTTTTTGGTACGCTTCGGCAGCATATCAAGCTCGTTTGGTCTCACCATGGGTATTTTGGCTCGACTGCGTCTCGCCAAAATACGAACCATGGCTCGACCAAACTTGCCTGATATGCCGCCGAAGCGTACGAAAAAGGTACGATTAGGTATAAGTAGTGCGCTACAGTCTCTTATTGATCCAGGGAAAAAGCTATCTGCATAAATGTTTACCCTTGCACCAAGGTTTAGGAAACACGCAAGAGATCTTGTTCTATAGTTATAGGCTAGCAAATTTAAATATATCAGTATTGAGGGCGCTGTGCTGCCCTTCACTGATCGGTAGAGGAGCTTGAGTCACACCTTCCTGATGCTAACAAGGACTGCTACTTGAAATTACGCAAGTTTCTCTTGTACTCCTCAGGTCAGCTTAATTAACTGATTTCACGTCTTTTACGAGATGGAGATCCCACGCAGCCGAAGCGTCAATGCCTGACGGGCTCCCTCTCTAATCATTTCTCTCCCGGCGAAGGGGGGGGGGGGGGTTGAGGGGATGTACTCAATAAGGTTTTGTACGGGGAGGCTCCGCACCGAGGTTCATACCTTTACCCCTTAATAGACGTCTTATTTTTATTTATGTAATGGTACCCCTTCCACAGATATTAAGAGCAAAACTTTTACCCCATAACGTACCTCAAAAAATAAGCCCGAACAAGAGCTATTAAGGACAATGAGGGAGACTAGGGGATGGGTCGGGGATATCTTGATTGCAGCAAAGTTATTTTTACAAACATCAGATCAACCTCTGGTAGCTTCGATTTCATGAAAGAGTGCGTCCAAGCGAGGCTAAATCAACGACTAAAAAATGGCGCGGTTTGCCGCGCTCAAGAGGATTCTCTCTCAAGAGGATTCTTGAGAGAATCTGATACAATACAATGGTGAGATTTAGAAAGGGAAAGAAACTAGCGACTGGATAAATTTCGTGCACTGAGACAAGTCCTTCTAAAGCTTAGTTGTTAGGATTTCGAGTAAACTTTAGAAAAAAGAACTAAAGCTATAAACGTTTCAAAGGCTAACAAAATTGTCCGAGCAAAGGTTATAGCAATTGGTAGCCTTTCAAAAATTAACGAGAAGTCATTTACTACAAAATTGCAGAGGAAAAATAATATGATTGCTTGTTAATAATAATGAGCTTGACTACATACACGACGGCAACGGCTAACGAAAACGTCACAAAACAAAAGCTTTAATAAGCAAAACAATGACTCTGTACGTGCGTTATACTTTTTGGTACATTTCTTTGCCGTTCTATGCACAGCTACAACGTGAAATGACCAAATTCAAAGTTTTGTGTAGATCATCAACACACGACGACGAATTTTCGTTTTTCTCCCTGAACTGTAACGCCGTCCTTACAAATTCAGCTCCTGGATAAAGCGGTTACATCAGACGGATTAAACGAGTCGGAATGATCGCGAAGAATTTTCAAAGATTGTGAAGTCATTTTAAAGTGACGTTTTCCTTTGCGTTGCTGTTGTGGTCGAGAGTCTTCTTTGCCTTATGTAAATTGAAAATGACTGAAACTACACTGACTTTCAGATTTAATCAGAGATCAGAGATTAGTAAATTTTGAACGCTGTCTGCATTATTATCACAGAATTGTGCCCTTTTCTCATTTTGCATTGCTGCCATTGTTAAAAGTTCTGCTCTGACGAAGAAAAGGGGTTTAAGGCACGGGATGTCCTGGGAACAAGTCGGGCACCGGAAATTGTTCCCACTAACGTCTGCATTTGTTTCTTAAAATAACTTTTTTGCAATTAAGATATCCAAAAGGCTATACTAGGATCTCCCTCTCTGTCCTTTATGCCGGCTCTTGGCCCAAAACAGCAGATCGTAGAGGGAATTTAGGGCTGGAAGGCACACCTTTTGGGGGGAGCCTCCTCGTATAACCCACTAGGGGGAGTACCCTCGGGATAATTTCTGGTCATTTGGATAGATTTCTCCACAAAAAGCCAGGAACTAACTGAACGGTTTGCCTTGTGGTTAATGTTATCACCAAGGGTGCGTGATTCCATAACAGGTCTGATTATAGAAGTAAGGGCGGTGGTCTAATGATTCAAAGATCGATAATTGCCATTTCTTAAGAGACATTCATAATTTTTATCCTCAGAGTTCATGTGAAAACCGCCCCTTTGAAAATGGCAACAAATGCCTTCCACTGTACCAAAGCAATGGCTTTCTATGTAAAGGATTTAAAGGAAAGGTCGATAAAGGTAAAATAAATAACACTTTTATCTCCAGCCGGAATAGAGAGAATGCACTTTTTAAAACAAATTACCAAACATGATAAGAGAAAGGTTAAAATATAATGGCAGACCAATTAGGATTTATGATCACAGCGGCCTCGATAGTCTTTAAAAGGTAAAGCCAGGAAATTAAAGATGCTCGAAAATTTAAGCTCGAAAGGGGAAGGGATTTGCTGATGTAGAAGGAAAGAGGGACTCCTAAATTTAGATTTTATTCATCAGTGTTCCTTTTTCCTTTTTTTTTCTTTCATAACTTTATTTGTCTTAATAGCTGTTTTGCTGTTGTTGTTATTTTTTCGTTATTTATTAATATATTTTTTTTTGTTGTAACTTCGTCACATTAACCGCTGTTTTTTGTTATTTGTTATTAACCAACACTTTTCTTTGCAATTTCGTCACATTAACCGTTATTGAATAGGATTATTTAATAGGGAATTAGTCAGTATGGTTACAGGTGCCAACAAAAACTGTAAAATCGTATCTCTCAATGTGCGGGGCATCAGGGACCCAACTAAACGGCGAGGCATTTTTAGTTATCTCAAAGACCAAAAGGCATCCTTCTACTTTTTACAAGAAACTTATTCCGAAAGCTCTGACGAAAATGTCTGGAGGAAGGAATGGGGAGGAGAGGTTTTCTTTTCTCATGGTAGCACCCACAGCAGAGGTGGATGCATTCTAGTAGACCCTTCAAATAAAATCAAAGTCGACTACTCTTTTACAGACAATTACGG
The DNA here is from genome assembly GCA_964017195.1 of Siderastrea radians. Taxonomy (NCBI): domain Eukaryota; kingdom Metazoa; phylum Cnidaria; class Anthozoa; order Scleractinia; family Rhizangiidae; genus Siderastrea; species Siderastrea radians. Next base: position 7,866,385 of record OZ024890.1, on the reverse strand, counting down.
GAGAATAGTGTTAATTACCTTGAATTTCGATTGTTTAAGGCTTTCTTTGTGTAACATCTACGCCCCGAACAATGTATCGGAACAGCTTCACTCTATTCAAGAACTTAATAGCTTCTTAATTGACAAGGCAGAACTGACCGCATTAATTGTAGGAGGCGACTGGAACTGCACGCTGTTTAGGAAAGACAAGAAAGGCGGTGCGAGATGGAAACCAACAAGTTTCCAAAATGCAGTTTTAATCACGATGGACGTGTTCGATCTAATTGATATTCAAAGAGAGAAATATCCGAACGTCAACAAATATTCCTATCTTTCAAAAGCTTTAGATGTGAAATCGCGAATAGACTTTCTTCTTGTGGCCAAGAACCTAACCAAATACGTTAAAAAGTCTGATATCCAACCCTCAATCGCTCCTGACCACTGCGCAGTTTACATAGTTTTGTCTATTCCGGAAATGAACTCCCGAGGACCAGGTTTTTGGAAATTTAATAATTCGCTGCTTGCTGATGATGAATACCTAGAAATGGTGCGAGAGCTTTACCTTTTTTGAGGAATAAATACAAAAACGTCAAAGACATCCAGTTATTTTGGGAGTTATTGAAAATGGAAATCAGATCAGCTACCATATCTTTTGCCAAAGGTAAAGCGAAAATTAGGAACATGCGTGAACTTGAAGTTAACAAACTACTGGAGGAACTGGATAATGTTATATGCAATATTTAGTGACAACCTAGAGAACTTGGAGAAAGAACTAAAATGTTATGACGAACTCAAAAGGGAATTAAATGAGATCTATGAACGTAAAGGTCGTGCGGCAATGTACAGATCCAAATGCCGATGGGTAGAAAAAGGCGAGCGTCCCACCAAGTACTTTTTTAACTTGGAAAAACGAAACTATGACAGAAAGGTGACATCGGAACTAGAAACCGAAACCAGGGAACACATTACGAACGAAACACTTATTCTGCTAGAGATATAGTCTTATCATAATAACCTCTACTCTTCCGAAACTACCGCAACGTTAAATGAATATTTGCAGTTTACTAACAATTTAGAATCCCTCAACTTACAGAATATATGCGTGACAAGTTAGAAGGTCCTCTAACATATGAAGTATGTAAAGAAGCCTTATCATCATTCAGTAAGGACAAATCGCCGGGCGAAGATGGCTTTACAGCCAAATTTTATATCAAATTCTTTGACATTCTTGGAGAAGACTTAGTTAAAAGCCTCAACCATGCTTATGAAAAGGGTGAACTATCAATCTCGCAGCGCAGGGGCGTAATAACATTATTACCTAAGGATGAATCCTCATTATTAGACCTTAAGAATTGGCGCCCGATCACTCTCTTAAATGTGGACTATAAAATAGCAGCAAAAGCAATTGCCACTAGAATGGAATCTACACTTCCTTTCTTAATATATCCATACAGACCAAACTGGATTCATTAAAGGACGATATATAGGGGAAAATATAAAGACTCATATGTCATCTGTTGGAACAAACTAAAACAGACAAAAGCTCTGGGATATTACTTTCAATAGATTTCCGTAAAGCCTTTGATTCATTGGAAAGGCCAATTATGCATAAAGCATTAGAAACCTACAATTTTGGCGAAAACCTCAGAAGGTGGATTGAAATTTTTTGTAAAAATATTGAAAGCACAGTACTTAACAATGGCTGCGCCTCGAAGTGGATAAAGCTTTCTAGGGGGGTGAGGCAAGGATGCCCGCTCTCCCCGTTCCTGTTTGTGTTAACTGCCGAGCTTATGTCTAACAAAATCGGCCAAAGTGATACTGTAAAAGGCGTTTCACTTTGTGGCAATGAGATTAAAATAAGCCAGTTCGCAGACGACACCAACCTAATCTGCGCCGACATACCATCGGTTGAGAACGCATTACAAATTTTAGTAGTCTTTGGTAAAATTTCGGGCCTCACCCTAAACAAAGAGAAAACTAAGGCTATGTGGTTAGGAAGATCGACCAACAATAAGAATAAACCTTTGGGCTTCAAGTGGGTCAGTTGTCCAACAAGATTTTTAGGAGTTCATCTATCGTATGACAAAAAGGGTAATGACTATCAGAACTTTGACCTTAAGATTAGAAAACTGCAAACCAATCTGGACATGTGGAGAATGCGAGATTTAACCCTGTTTGGACGAGTATTGATAGTCAAATCACTGGGAATATCTCAACTTATCTATTCCGCCTCTAATGTCGACGTTCCAAACTATGTTATCTCTACTGTTAAAAAAAGGCTATTTAGTTTTTTTGTGGAAGAACAAGAGGGATAAGATAAAAAGGGTTGGTCGTTACCAAAACTACGACAAGGGAGGGTTACGAATGCCCGATCTGGAATGTATGATTAAAGCGTTAAGGATGGCATGGATTCCAAGACTTCTAAAGGAAGGTCACCAAAACTGGAAGACCGCACCTGACCACTTGTTCAAGAGATATGGAGGCTTATAATTTATTTTGAGCTGTAATTACAATGTTAAATTTTTCGAAAACCTGCCAAACTTTTACAAGGATATCCTCTTATATTTCAGTGAGCTTAAGACACTTAATAATCATGATAACATGTGTGAAACAATTTTATTTAATAATAAGGACATTTTAATCGGAGGAAAACCTTTCTTTAACATGGAATGGTTCTCCAGACGAATAATTTCAATTACAGACCTTTTGGGTGCTGAAGGACGTTTCATATCCTTTAATGATTTCCAAAGTAAATACCGTTTAAGAAGGACTAACTTCTTACAGTTCTATCAGGTTATCAATGCCATCCCTAAGCATCTACTCGCTAAATCAATCAACAAGAAACTATTTGCAGCAGAATCAGACGACTTTGTACTTGATCCAACTTCTTTTTGTCTAGAATCTGGCGTAAAACTGGACCTGACCAAAATGAAATCGAAAGATTTCTACTGGTTACTAATCAATAAAACCTACATGGATGACCAAACTGGCGTAAAAAGATGGAACAAGGTAATGCCTATGGAAAAAAAACACTTGGAGGACAATCTTCAGTTCAGTCAGAACAACTTGCAAAGAGACTAAATTACGAGAATTTCAGTTTAAGTTCTTACATAGAATCTGATAGTGACCAAGCAAGAACTCTTCCGATTTGGAATCAAAACTGATAACGAATGCTTATACTGTGGTGAATCAGATTCGATCGATCATACGTTTATTAATTGCAAATTTTCCAAACATTTTATGAAGAACATAATTCATTGGTTCAACGAAACTAATCATTGTAATTTTACGCCGGGAACAAAAGCAGTTCTATTTGGAATCTCAAACAATCCAAACACCTTAAACAAGAAATTCGATTATACTCTATTGTCCATGCGCTACTACATTTACAAATGTAAACTAAACGAAGACGCTCTACTCGTCCCAGCTTTCGTTAACAAACTCAAGATAGGATATCGTGTTGAATTTGGATAAAACTCAGGAAAGATACACCTCTTCCAAACCTCCCTACCCTCCTCAGACTCCTCAGACTCTCAAAAAATAATAATAATAATACTAAATTATCAGTAATATATTCAATGGTAATAGTGCCTTGTAACGCTGAGTGCCCCCGGGTCCAAAAATTTCTAAAGTAAGTTATCAGTTCAATGTAATCAATGTATTCAATGTAATTTATGTATTATTTGTTAACTAAGCAATATTGCCTTGCAACCAACTTATGTAATGTTCAGTGTGCTTCATTGTTAATAAAGTATAAAAAAAAATAAAAAATAACACTTTTATCTCCAGCCGGAATAGAGAGAGTGCACTTTTTAAAACAAGTTACCAAACATGATAAGAGAAAGATTAAAACAATAGTAGTGATGATGGTGATGATGATGATGATGATGATGATGATTTTAGTGCAGTGGGCTATGTTTGCGCCCTACGTACGCTAGCGTGCGCAGTTTCGTCCTCATTATTATTATGTACCAGTGTTGACACATCTTGATGCTAAAACCTAAACTAGCATATGCAGATATTCTGCCAACTCTTGTTCGGCGCTGTTGAATCACTTTGTGAACAGCTGTAGATAAAAATATGACTATGTACCATGTAAAAATATTGAGTATGTACCATGCGAGTGAAATATGTTTTTTTTCGCCGCTTTTGATGGCTACTCAAACTCGGGATAGCGTTTGCTACATGTACTTGGTAATGAGTGATGTGTGCGGGATAAACCAGTTTAGTTTAAAAGATGTTATGTCTGAATGCTCACCACTGGAGAGTGTTAGAAACGGAAGTCTGTCCTATTGACATGACAGGTTAAGCGAAAAATAAACTGAGGGGAAGCCAAAAAGGCTGCCTTTGAAACCAGAATTATGCATGCATAATATAGTCCATGAAGGGACTGAAAAAAATACCGGTAATCTCATATTGTTCAACCATTTGGTAGCGCTCCAAAGCCAGTATAACGTTATTGTTTTTATAGCCACTGGCGTGCACGCCCAAAATTTCATTTAACGACCATGGTCCTCTTACAAGGACAAACAGTCAAGTACAAACGCAAGTGCTAGCCAAAAAATACACTGTCAATGTCATTATTCTTTCATACAACCTGAAAATATCTTACTTTCCTTGTGTTTGTTCTGCGATCATTCAAAAGTTTCGGTTACGGCTTGAAAAAGCAAAGTTGAATCGTTGAGTTCAGGTGGATTCGTGCTGATCTAAACAAATGCTAAAAGGCCCGCTTAAACGCCGGATTTGAATATTTTAATGCTATTTTTCGTCAGGCACTTTTTTCGATCACACCTGTAAAGATACCGGCGACCCCAGTCTTCTACGCAGCCGTTATTATGTGGAGGTGACGTTATGCAACACTCCTTCGGGAGATAATGCCACCTACAACAGGTGATTTTGATCGCAGTGTAAAAATCACCCTAAATGAAATTTAAGTACACGACTAGAAATTAAGCTAGAGAAAACTTGTTTGTCATTGTTTTTTATTCATTCTCTTCTCTTGTGTTCTAACTCCAGCTGCTCCTTGGTTAAACGTCGCTGACAGCATCTGTTTTGGAGCTAAAGACGACTCATACGCAAAATTCACTATTCCTTGGAGTGGTGCTGTACTGTCTCTAAAACTCATCTATGTCTCAGGCTATGTGGGCTGCAACAAGTTTAAAATGCCGTATGGCAGCCACTGGGGATGTAAAGTACCGACTAAGTTGACAACACTCCTCACAAACAAAAAGAATTAAGGGATTTTCCCTGATTACAGTAAAGCAAGCTATACTTTGCCAGGTTACCACAGCAACTCTTCTGAGTTGGTATTTCCTATCTTATATCCTCATCTGAAGGTGGCAGCCGGCGAGGAATTCCGAATCTGGTATAGACAGGACTTGCTTGACGGTAATGAGTTTGAAAATGCTGGGCAGACATGTACTGATGTTTATGTACTGATTCCTTTTTTAGTCCCTTAACTCTAAGAGTAATTAATGTATGACAATAAAAAAAAAACGACTTTGAGAATAGATCGTTTCATATGACGTCACGGCAGCCATGACCTTGTGGGAGTTGAAGTCGTTTCTTATGTAAACACTTTCTTCTGTTCCAATGAATTTACATAGCCGCTGGTCATGTGAGTGAAATCGTTCTATACACAGTATATGCTAATTGTTTCTTTTGTGGTGTACAGCGTGAGCTAATGACGTCACATAACGTAAAAATTGCATCATGATTTACAAACGGCGGCCATGTTGGTCTGCCATTTTGGATTTCTTGATTTTTCAAAGCATCTGGAAACCACCAAAAATTGACCAAAGAGAAGCACATAACAAAGAACAATAAGATGGCCTAAATAGTCCAGGAGCTATTTCTTAAAAGGCCTTATTTAAGAAGTTGGCACGACCCAGACAACAGAAAAGGTTTGACACCAGATTCTGGTAGAACAAAATCTCCTCTTTGATGTCAGGTACTATGTAGAGTGAGATTGGGGTATCACTCATGAGATACGGAGCGATATTTACCTCGACCTTGAATACAACATGGAAGCGAGGCAAAACTAATTAATCATCGGAAACTTTATTTCCCTTTCAGAAATGACTGTGAAACATACCAAAACAGAAAGAGAACAAAAACAAAAATATTTTGAATTAGGCATGAGGACTCTGAGTTTGTCACGTGACTGATCATGTGACTTTTAGCATGAATAAGTACTGCATATCCGCAATATATCTTTCTCTTTTTGTGAAACCTTAAATGACTTCTCTTTTGCTATTATTACAGATTCCTATTACTGTCTTGGCCACAACGAATCACTGAAACTCAATTAAATGAGATTTCATTAAAATAATCTAAGAAGAAATGGCTTAACAAGGGCACTAACAATGACTTTGCCAACAGCATGAAAACGAGGCTAACTCTGTACTTGGCTAAAATTGCAGCACAGCGAATATATTTAGGGATAAATCAGCCATTATAATAGAGAACAGCTTATTCTAACCTCTATTATATTAGGTATAAAGAGTTTGTCAGATGACAGGTCACGTGACCCTTAATGTGCAGAAGTGCCTGGGATCTACAATAAATCCTATTCACAACTTTTGCTTTCTGAGAAATCTGAAATAACTTTTCCTTTGCTTCTTTTTCAGTATTTAGTTACCATCCTAGCTATTCCAGTCTTCAACACTTCAAAAATGGTATTTTGAAATTACATATCTGGAGACAAAATAGCTAAAACAGTTCCCACGAAAACAAGGTTTAACTTGTGCCTTTTCTGAATTCATCAAATGGAAGACATTTGAAGAGAAATTGATAAAACTTCATTTGATACTACGTTTTATCAAGTAATGGCAGTTTTTCAAGAATGATTCTGTCCATTCAGGTAGCACTTTAGTTCGTGTGAACCATATAAAAATTGAAATGTTTGACCATTAAGGAAACAAACTTAGAAGATTTGACAAACTGGTAACCGTTCGCATTCTGAGGAACTTGAATCCTCTGAAATGGAGGTGACGTGCTCATTCTATGGATTGTGGCAATTTTCATCGGCCATACACATGTATGCGTCTTCACAGGAACAATTCCGGGCACATGCTGACTGGCTGCGGTCGTTAGCTCGATGATGGTCTTTGGCGCGCTGTACTTTGACATTAACACAGGAACCAATCTGTCTTCCTCTAGTTTCTAGCCATTTCCATCAGGCGATGGAAGAGTCAGCATAGACAAAATGGCTTGTTTCCAAACATATATTTGATAGTTTGCTTGCCTAATGTGATGATCGAGACTGTCAACTGTTGGAGGAAGCTCCTCGCTCTTGTTGTTCTTTTGGCAAAATAGGTAGTAGCGGACATCCTGTGCTTTCGCAAAGTAGTTTTTGGTACTGTATGAAGTGCACAGGAGTTCTTCACCTGATCTCAACGTCGACTCATTAAAATCTGGATCTCCACCAGACTGGGACAGTTGCTGTTGTAGCCGATTTTCGTTCAGAAGAGTTGTCCAGGCAGTCTTCTTGCCAATTCTTTGCAGGGCACTGGTAGAGTTGCAACCGGTTAAGGCGTGGAATGCTGGAAGAGCTTTGCAGAGAAGCTGACCAAGCGAAGAGTGCAAAGGTGGTATGAACCTCATTCCATCTTTCACTCCTGTATGAAACCATAACTCCTAGCACTCTAGATCGTGGAAATGTACTTTGCACAGCACAGCAACATTGGTGTCTGGTAACTGTATAACTATCCGATGATGAGAGTGATGCATCTTTTGCATGTAGCAGAAGCCTGGTGTCAGCTTCTTCGTGATCAGAGGGCAGTGATGGTTAAACCTCGTTATGGCCTTGGGAGACAGATTCTTCCTTTACGTTATCTATGAACCCTCCTGCTAGAACAACCTTCTGATGGGGGACAAGGGTTCTCCTAGGAATGCCGGCATCTTTCATTTGACAAGTAATCTGCCAAGTTCTCTTTTATTTCTTGGTTTCAAAATGACTTTCCCCATTGCTTTGGAATTGAAATGGATTTGACTGTGAATCTTTACCTGTAACACTTGATTCACCTCTTTTATACCGTTCTCCTCCCTTGATGGATTGTTGAAGATACTAGTCAATCAAAAACCAAGTCCAACCTGGTACAGTTGTTTTGCCTCAAAGTGCAGGTGATGATACCATAGTACCTACCATTCATTTCTGTAGTCATTTCTCCAAAGGTTGCTGCACCCCCTGGAATCACCGTCTGAATTAAAGCCATCCCACATACATATTTCGTTGTTCATCCAAATCTACTGTTAGACGACTTCTATGTGCACCCTCTTCACCATGGCGATAGAAACTTAAAATTACTTTGACAACACCACACAAAGCAGCCATATTGTTAAAAGTTCTAAACGTCAAGAGTCAAGACCCGTTGAATAGCGCGACTTTTCGCGTCGTTTTTATTCGTCGTAAGGCGACCGTAAGGCCTCTCGGGAGCACAGTCTGCGTGGTCACGCAACTTAAAAGTAACGCTAGTGTTAGCGCCTACAGATAACGGATAGTCATGGGGTTTAACGCTGTCTATTCTTAAGCCCAGACAAGGGTAAAAGTGGCTTCAATTATTTTTCAAGTAAACTTTATGCTGTATCCACCTCTATCCAGGCCAAAAAGGTCAACCATCTCCAGCTGACAGTTATGTGAACGTTTCTCAACTATCAGTAAAAAAAAACTGCCATTTCTCAGCTGACAGTTAAAATTTTGGCCAATTCTCAGCTATCAGTTAACCCCATACAAACCCTCTATTAAGAAAAATATATTTTGGGTATTCTGAAGAATTTACAGGCGGCCCATGGTCATTCAACGGCATCCCCCCTTCCCCCACTTAAAGGAGACAGCGCCGGGAGATAGCATTTAAAGACGCATCAACTACATAGAGAATAATACCTTTTTTTAATTTGTTAGTTGTACTGCTTTATTTTAAAAATTATACATACTATCCACAGAACGTTTTTGTTTAACACTCTCCACTCTGCTAGCTTTTTCTACATTCTCAGAAATACGCCAAAAACTTGTTATCGAGCAGTGAAAACAGCACCAGATACAAAATTATTTTTATGCGGGTATACTAGCCACCGCTGACAACTCCCATTATTAGTTATCACTAGCCTTTGTAAACACTGCCCCTTATCAACGAAAAGTCCTCAAAAACAGCGAAATAAACATTTCAACGCTTACCTTTACTTAACTTCAATACGCCGCAAAACTCAAAACAACAAAATTACGCTCCTTTCTACGGTTACTTTTTCGTAACCAGCACTACTTCAAACACAGAAGTAAAACAGACTTTTAACATTAGCCTTTGCTGACCTGTTTTGCACAATTAGCGCGGACATCCTGTAGGTCATGAATGTGATCACCTTACAAAACAAATCAACCGTATGACAGTCAGTTCTGCGATGCGTCACTAAATCTATCTGGTTACGTCATAGCTATAAATGGTAAAAAGGTCATATCACGAGGAAAATGTCCGGTATTTGAGAGATTAGCTTTCAATCTGGTAAAATCGACGTCATTATAACAACAAGGCCGATTGTTCAGAGGCCGCAGGAAGACTCAGTAAACCGACGGACGACAAACCAGGAATGCAACTTGCATTCTATGAGTCGGCGCGCCGCCTAAATAACAAATGAACTCGTTGGCAATGAACCTCGCTTTCTCATGTACTAACATATTTGGTGAAAAGTTGTTCATCATTGCGAGTGTAATATTAACATATTAATGTATCATGTACCAGTAGCTCTCGACTAAGAAGTAATAATTAAACGTGTTTTACTTGAAAGTAATCTTAAGAAAATTGCGTGCACACATAATTTTCTGATTTACTTGTGTAAATTTGATGTAGTTAAATAAAAGACAGTTTGGGAAATCGCATGTAACAGACCACTTTCTCAAGATACTCGCGTTTCTCGCTCACAGTGCACCCATCTCTTGAACTGAGAAGCGCAAGAGAAGACAGCTGTAAGTCTGATTGCACGAAAAAAAAATTATGTTCTGAAGGTTTTATACATATGGAACGTTGTTAAATTAGTAGTAAGGTTGTTAGTGTAGTGTGACGTGTTTTAGTTTTGTTTACCTTGCGTGACGTAATCAAGACGCCCCGGCTGCATGACAACATAGCCGAAAACGGACGTTTAAGATAACCATTAATAGAAAACCGGAAGTTTTTCGAGACTGTGTTTTCCAAGACAAAACCGGATGACTAAGCAAATTAAAAATAAATAAAGAAATAAAAAGAAAACGAGAAGGGCCTCAGGGGCATTAGACTCCTCCGTTGCTCTCCCTCCTCTCGGAGTGCAAAATATATTACGGTCACTCAAGATACGAGCCCAAGTGGTGTAAAATGGTGATTTATCGTACCTTTGACGCGTTTGCTGTCATTTTCCCCTACGTCTCTTCCGCACCCTCCTCCCTGTGATAAAATGGACTGATCACTGTTAGTATGTACCCCTTTCTGATCCATCATTCCTTGGTCAACCACCTGTTCTAGTCTTCGCGAAGAGAAACGTGACGAAATATTTTGACGCGACTAAGTTTCGTCACGTTTTCTTTTTTAACAAACTAACAAGCGTAACTCTGAATAACAAAGGCACGGAAGTTTACTGATTAAGACAAAATTGTCTTAAAATATGAATGAAACTCTTTCCTGGTGGCATCTACCGAGAAAAACATAAAAGTCTATTTTCAGCCCCTGATGAGTGATTCAGGCTCAAGGAAGCTTAAGGAGCCTCTCCGGATCGGCTTCTGAGTTCGAATGACGTAACGTTACGTGCCACGTCTTGTTATTGCGCCATCATGCCAGCTTGAATCCTTGGCTTTCAAAGCTCGCTAGCACCTTCGCCCGTGCTCTCGTCGAAGAGGAGTTAACTCCATTGAATTCCTTGTACTTTTTTTTGTGCAAATCTTCCTAAAGATTTTTGGGAAAGCACAGCAAAACTGTCAAAAATGCTTGAATTTCACTATTGAATATTTAACCTTGTTTGTTTGGCAGAGTGAAAACCGGAAGCTCGGGTCGTGCTAGCATCTTCCTCCGCGCTCCCGTCGAAGGGATAATTATGCCATTGCATAATTACTGATTACTGATTTTCTACACTGACGTTCATGAAAAGTTTGGGGAATCGACGATAAACGACCAAAGAAAATGCTTAAATCACCTAAGAGTAATTAATGTATGACAATAAAAAAAAACGACTTTGAGAATAGAGCGTTTCATATGACGTCACGGCAGCCATGACCTTGTGGGAGTTGAAGTCGTTTCTTATGTAAACACTTTCTTCTGTTCCAATGAATTTACATAGCCGCTGGTCATGTGAGTGAAATCGTTCTATACACAGTATATGCTAATTGTTTCTTTTGTGGTGTACAGCGTGAGCTAATGACGTCACATAACGTAAAAATTGCATCATGATTTACAAACGGCGGCCATGTTGGTCTGCCATTTTGGATTTCTTGATTTTTCAAAGCATCTGGAAACCACCAAAAATTGACCAAAGAGAAGCACATAACAAAGAACAATAAGATGGCCTAAATAGTCCAGGAGCTATTTCTTAAAAGGCCTTATTTAAGAAGTTGGCACGACCCAGACAACAGAAAAGGTTTGACACCAGATTCTGGTAGAACAAAATCTCCTCTTTGATGTCAGGTACTATGTAGAGTGAGATTGGGGTATCACTCATGAGATACGGAGCGATATTTACCTCGACCTTGAATACAACATGGAAGCGAGGCAAAACTAATTAATCATCGGAAACTTTATTTCCCTTTCAGAAATGACTGTGAAACATACCAAAACAGAAAGAGAACAAAAACAAAAATATTTTGAATTAGGTATGAGGACTCTGAGTTTGTCACGTGACTGATCATGTGACTTTTAGCATGAATAAGTACTGCATATCCGCAATATATCTTTCTCTTTTTGTGAAACCTTAAATGACTTCTCTTTTGCTATTATTACAGATTCCTATTACTGTCTTGGCCACAACGAATCACTGAAACTCAATTAAATGAGATTTCATTAAAATAATCTAAGAAGAAATGGCTTAACAAGGGCACTAACAATGACTTTGCCAACAGCATGAAAACGAGGCTAACTCTGTACTTGGCTAAAATTGCAGCACAGCGAATATATTTAGGGATAAATCAGCCATTATAATAGAGAACAGCTTATTCTAACCTCTATTATATTAGGTATAAAGAGTTTGTCAGATGACAGGTCACGTGACCCTTAATGTGCAGAAGTGCCTGGGATCTACAATAAATCCTATTCACAACTTTTGCTTTCTGAGAAATCTGAAATAACTTTTCCTTTGCTTCTTTTTCAGTATTTAGTTACCATCCTAGCTATTCCAATCTTCAACACTTCAAAAATGGTATTTTGAAATTACATATCTGGAGACAAAATAGCTAAAACAGTTCCCACGAAAACAAGGTTTAACTTGTGCCTTTTCTGAATTCATCAAATGGAGGACATTTGAAGAGAAATTGATAAAACTTCATTTGATACTACGTTTTATCAAGTAATGGCAGTTTTTCAAGAATGATTCTGTCCATTCAGGTAGCACTTTAGTTCGTGTGAACCATATAAAAATTGAAATGTTTGACCATTAAGGAAACAAACTTAGAAGATTTGACAAACTGGTAACCGTTCGCATTCTGAGGCACTTGAATCCTCTGAAATGGAGGTGACGTGCTCATTCTATGGATTGTGGCAATTTTCATCGGCCATACACATGTATGCGTCTTCACAGGAACAATTCCGGGCACATGCTGACTGGCTGCGGTCGTTAGCTCGATGATGGTCTTTGGCGCGCTGTACTTTGACATTAACACAGGAACCAATCTGTCTTCCTCTAGTTTCTAGCCATTTCCATCAGGCGATGGAAGAGTCAGCATAGACAAAATGGCTTGTTTCCAAACATATATTTGATAGTTTGCTTGCCTAATGTGATGATCGAGACTGTCAACTGTTGGAGGAAGCTCCTCGCTCTTGTTGTTCTTTTGGCAAAATAGGTAGTAGCGGACATCCTGTGCTTTCGCAAAGTAGTTTTTGGTACTGTATGAAGTGCACAGGAGTTCTTCACCTGATCTCAACGTCGACTCATTAAAATCTGGATCTCCACCAGACTGGGACAGTTGCTGTTGTAGCCGATTTTCGTTCAGAAGAGTTGTCCAGGCAGTCTTCTTGCCAATTCTTTGCAGGGCACTGGTAGAGTTGCAACCGGTTAAGGCGTGGAATGCTGGAAGAGCTTTGCAGAGAAGCTGACCAAGCGAAGAGTGCAAAGGTGGTATGAACCTCATTCCATCTTTCACTCCTGTATGAAACCATAACTCCTAGCACTCTAGATCGTGGAAATGTACTTTGCACAGCACAGCAACATTGGTGTCTGGTAACTGTATAACTATCCGATGATGAGAGTGATGCATCTTTTGCATGTAGCAGAAGCCTGGTGTCAGCTTCTTCGTGATCAGAGGGCAGTGATGGTTAAACCTCGTTATGGCCTTGGGAGACAGATTCTGCCTTTACGTTATCTATGAACCCTCCTGCTAGAACAACCTTCTGATGGGGGACAAGGGTTCTCCTAGGAATGCCGGCATCTTTCATTTGACAAGTAATCTGCCAAGTTCTCTTTTATTTCTTGGTTTCAAAATGACTTTCCCCATTGCTTTGGAATTGAAATGGATTTGACTGTGAATCTTTACCTGTAACACTTGATTCACCTCTTTTATACCGTTCTCCTCCCTTGATGGATTGTTGAAGATACTAGTCAATCAAAAACCAAGTCCAACCTGGTACAGTTGTTTTGCCTCAAAGTGCAGGTGATGATACCATAGTACCTACCATTCATTTCTGTAGTCATTTCTCCAAAGGTTGCTGCACCCCCTGGAATCACCGTCTGAATTAAAGCCATCCCACATACATATTTCGTTGTTCATCCAAATCTACTGTTAGACGACTTCTATGTGCACCCTCTTCACCATGGCGATAGAAACTTAAAATTACTTTGACAACACCACACAAAGCAGCCATATTGTTAAAAGTTCTAAACGTCAAGAGTCAAGACCCGTTGAATAGCGCGACTTTTCGCGTCGTTTTTATTCGTCGTAAGGCGACCGTAAGGCCTCTCGGGAGCACAGTCTGCGTGGTCACGCAACTTAAAAGTAAGGCTAGTGTTAGCGCCTACAGATAACGGATAGTCATGGGGTTTAACGCTGTCTATTCTTAAGCCCAGACAAGGGTAAAAGTGGCTTCAATTATTTTTCAAGTAAACTTTATGCTGTATCCACCTCTATCCAGGCCAAAAAGGTCAACCATCTCCAGCTGACAGTTATGTGAACGTTTCTCAACTATCAGTAAAAAAAAACTGCCATTTCTCAGCTGACAGTTAAAATTTTGGCCAATTCTCAGCTATCAGTTAACCCCATGCAAACCCTCTATTAAGAAAAATATATTTTGGGTATTCTGAAGAATTTACAGGCGGCCCATGGTCATTCAACGGCATCCCCCCTTCCCCCACTTAAAGGAGACAGCGTCGGGAGATAGCATTTAAAGACGCATCAACTACATAGAGAATAATACCTTTTTGTAATTTGTTAGTTGTACTGCTTTATTTTAAAAATTATACATACTATCCACAGAACGTTTTTGTTTAACACTCTCCACTCTGCTAGCTTTTTCTACATTCTCAGAAATACGCCAAAAACTTGTTATCGAGCAGTGAAAACAGCACCAGATACAAAATTATTTTTATGCGGGTATACTAGCCACCGCTGACAACTCCCATTATTAGTTATCACTAGCCTTTGTAAACACTGCCCCTTATCAACGAAAAGTCCTCAAAAACAGCGAAATAAACATTTCAACGCTTACCTTTACTTAACTTCAATACGCCGCAAAACTCAAAACAACAAAATTACGCTCCTTTCTACGGTTACTTTTTCGTAACCAGCACTCCTTCAAACACAGAAGTAAAACAGACTTTTAACATTAGCCTTTGCTGACCTGTTTTGCACAATTAGCGCGGACATCCTGTAGGTCATGAATGTGATCACCTTACAAAACAAATCAACCGTATGACAGTCAGTTCTGCGATGCGTCACTAAATCTATCTGGTTACGTCATAGCTATAAATGGTAAAAAGGTCATATCACGAGGAAAATGTCCGGTATTTGAGAGATTAGCTTTCAATCTGGTAAAATCGACGTCATTATAACAGCAAGGCCGATTGTTCAGAGGCCGCAGGAAGACTCAGTAAACCGACGGACGACAAACCAGGAATGCAACTTGCATTCTATGAGTCGGCGCGGCGTGCTCTACTCCCACTTCCGCCGCCTAAATAACAAATGAACTCGTTGGCAATGAACCTCGCTTTCTCATGTACTAACATATTTGGTGAAAAGTTGTTCATCATTGCGAGTGTAATATTAACATATTAATGTATCATGTACCAGTAGCTCTCGACTAAGAAGTAATAATTAAACGTGTTTTACTTGAAAGTAATCTTAAGAAAATTGCGTGCACACATAATTTTCTGATTTACTTGTGTAAATTTGATGTAGTTAAATAAAAGACAGTTTGGGAAATCGCATGTAACAGACCACTTTCTCAAGATACTCGCGTTTCTCGCTCACAGTGCACCCATCTCTTGAACTGAGAAGCGCAAGAGAAGACAGCTGTAAGTCTGATTGCACGAAAAAAAAATTATGTTCTGAAGGTTTTATACATATGGAACGTTGTTAAATTAGTAGTAAGGTTGTTAGTGTAGTGTGACGTGTTTTAGTTTTGTTTACCTTGCGTGACGTAATCAAGACGCCCCGGCTGCATGACAACATAGCCGAAAACGGACGTTTAAGATAACCATTAATAGAAAACCGGAAGTTTTTCGAGACTGTGTTTTCCAAGACAAAACCGGATGACTAAGCAAATTAAAAATAAATAAAGAAATAAAAAGAAAACGAGAAGGGCCTCAGGGGCATTAGACTCCTCCGTTGCTCTCCCTCCTCTCGGAGTGCAAAATATATTACGGTCACTCAAGATACGAGCCCAAGTGGTGTAAAATGGTGATTTATCGTACCTTTGACGCGTTTGCTGTCATTTTCCCCTACGTCTCTTCCGCACCCTCCTCCCTGTGATAAAATGGACTGATCACTGTTAGTATGTACCCCTTTCTGATCCATCATTCCTTGGTCAACCACCTGTTCTAGTCTTCGCGAAGAGAAACGTGACGAAATATTTTGACGCGACTAAGTTTCGTCACGTTTTCTTTTTCAACAAACTAACAAGCGTAACTCTGAATAACAAAGGCACGGAAGTTTACTGATTAAGACAAAATTGTCTTAAAATATGAATGAAACTCTTTCCTGGTGGCATCTACCGAGAAAAACATAAAAGTCTATTTTCAGCCCCTGATGAGTGATTCAGGCTCAAGGAAGCTTAAGGAGCCTCTCCGGATCGGCTTCTGAGTTCGAATGACGTAACGTTACGTGCCACGTCTTGTTATTACGCCATCATGCCAACTTGAATCCTTGGCTTTCAAAGCTCGCTAGCACCTTCGCCCGTGCTCTCGTCGAAGAGGAGTTAACTCCATTGAATTCCTTGTACTTTTTTTTGTGCAAATCTTCCTAAAGATTTTTAGGAAAGCACAGCAAAACTGTCAAAAATGCTTGAATTTCACTATTGAATATTTAACCTTGTTTGTTTGGCAGAGTGAAAACCGGAAGCTCGGGTCGTGCTAGCATCTTCCTCCGCGCTCCCGTCGAAGGGATAATTATGCCATTGCATAATTACTGATTACTGATTTTCTACACTGACGTTCATGAAAAGTTTGGGGAATCGACGGTAAACGACCAAAGAAAATGCTTAAATCACCTGGCGTTTCAAAGTATGAGACTTTGTATGGGATTTCGAACTGAACATTTTGAACAATACATATCAGCGAACTAATAACTGAATAAAGTTCATAAAACTTAACATGGCGTTGTTTGCTATCCTCACAACGCATTTTGAGCAAATTTAGGTCCATTTATTGTACTGTGTATTCGTACATGTATTTGAACACAAGAAATGTGCAGCTGGTTTTGAGGAAATCATTTGGATGTCACCTTTTATCAAGTCCCTGAGTCAGAATGGAAGCCCGAACTATATTTGTACGTAAATTAGAGTAAATTCCGAAACGTGTCGAGTGGTGAAAGCGGCTAAATCGGGCCAAATGACGCCTTCCTTGTCATTGTATTACACATGTACAAATGTTGTTTTTTTTAAACGAACTGCCATCTCAGCGTAATTCTGAATAACAAGGGCATCGAAATTTAAATAGATTTATTGATTAGTTTGAGATACAACAAGATACTTTTAAATTTCAAAGAAAACATGTTTCGGCATCCCTGATGCCATCGTCAGTTGAATGAAAAAGTTGAAGGAAAGCTATATATGTGTAAGAGTAATTACAATTGCAAATGAAAATATAAGCAAGAACTATAACAACAAAGAAAAAGCGTGATGATGTAAAAACTAAACATTCAGTTTTAAATTAACGTGTTTGACCTGTTGCTTTAACGTAGGCGTTTCCCAGTGGATATATAAAGATTCTTTGATCTTGAGTTGAAAGCTAGTGGTGGCACAGTCTAATACTGAAACAATTGGCCGAACAAAAATTGCGGCAACTTTCAGATCAGATTATTGTAAATGTTTGTATACGTGAGAGGCCCTATTCGTAGCTAAATGCTCACGTACGTGTGTTGAAAAGTGACGGGTGGTTTCACCGACGTAATTAGCGTTACAGCCTGCACATGAAAATTTATAAGCCACACACGAACGGAGGCTACTGGGAATAGGGTCTTTCGCGCTGAACAAGCTTCCGATTTGAAAGGAAGAAAAAATTAACTTGATATCAAGGTTATTGCAGTAGCATTTTATGAGGTGGCGGATGCGTTTCTGAGTGACGCTAGAATAATGGCCTATATAAGTTAATTTGAAATAAAAAGTTGAGACCTTGTCGGGAACACAACCTGCAGAACAAACCTCGCTATGGACCCTGATTACACATGCCCAGCAAAGTCCGAAGGACTGGTCTTAAAAGAGCTCCCATCTTTAGCTGCGTTGCTACTTGTCTGCTTTCACCCCTGAGGAGGACTAAGGCTCCTTCTTCCCTGTTTATCCCCTTTCTATTAGCAACATCCCTATGGACCAAGTGCTGTATGCAGTGACCTCAGCCTCGAAAATCCTTTCTTTCATCGGCATGCAAATGTCTTTTGCTGTGGAGTCCAGGGGCCCGTTTCTCGAAACTCCTGATAACTTTCCTGGCCCGAAACTATTTTAGATGCAAAATATTCTCCAATAGCTGTTCAATTTTTATTGATTTTGAAAGCTAAATTTTAATCTTTATAATTTCGTGAAGCATATCGCTCAAGTTTGCGCCAACAATTACCATTACCTGATTAATAAATGAGCTCGAAAAAATACTTACCGGGCGCGGAAAGTTCTCAGGAGTTTCGAGAAACGGGCCCCTGGTCCCCAAATGAGATGGCATTGCTTGCTAGGTCATCAGCTGTTTCATTAAATGTGATTCTTGCATGCCCCGGGACATAGATGTTTTCAACACGGGGCAGGATACCTGTAGCAGAGAGAGTTTCCTTCTTGATGTGGCCCGTTCGCAGTTTGCTGACAGGACTGAGAGAATCAGTGAGGGTGATGGTCTAGTCACCTTCAGTCGTGTTGTCTGCAACCTAGTAGTGGACTGTATATCAGTAGTGGTCTGAACTATCGTCCCTAGCCTGTCATGATCAGTATTGAAGAAATCACAATCATCGGAAGGTTTAATTCCATAGCCATTCAGACATGTCAATTTTCCAGTTACTAACACGGCATTTGGTGTGAGAGTACGGAGTTTCTTGTCTTTCAAAAAACAAAATCAAAAACAAAGGAAAGAAAGAAAGAAAGAAAGAAAGAAAGAAAGAAATGGATATTGTTTGCAACACAAATCGATTGCAATCGATCAAAACTTCATTAAACTTGAACTGAAGAGACAACTCGAGGACCTGTTTGAGTCCGCGAGCGGCCGGAGATGCACAGAAAAATTGCGGAGGACGTTTTTCAGCTCTGACGTTGTAAGGCGTGGCTCGTCGAATTGGCGCGCAAAGTGTACCTTATGCTTTGCATAAACAGCGGAAGTGGCGTAAAAGCGACATGGACCAGCAATTCAGTCACAAAGTTCAAATAGTTCAAGTTTCGTCATGAAGTGTCTGACTAGTTTTCGAGATATTCGACATTATTTGAAATGAGGGGTTGTCCATTATCGTTGCTATGGTGACAGCTGTTGCTAGAAAACCAATGAAAAAATAAACTTTGTCATATGTCGAAAAGGTGGTGTAGTATCAAAGAAATCCAAGTTTATCTTCTATGCGAAATTTCAATTTCAAAAGATACACTCCAATGACAAAAAAAACTGTTACGAGCCTCCTTAAAGCAGGTTTTAGCGGTAAGCCGGGTACTCTTGCAGAGACTAGATTTTAATAGTTGGTTATAAATACTGAAAAAAAAGTGGAAATACTTTTTAGAAACAGGTGATGCGTGAGGCCTTTGAAAACCCTCTCTCGAGAATAAAGAAAAGCCACAGCAAAACCTTTATCTCAGGAGCGAAATTACTGGAGCGACTAAAAGACTAGTGCCAGAGCTGAATTTTTTTGTTTGCCAAATCAGTGTGGGTGCAGAAATTCGTTCGAGGACTTTCCTTTGCCAGCTGTCTCAAAAAGACTAAGAAACATGTTCAGTACATGTTGCAAGGAAATTCTGAAGGACTTTATAGACACTAGAAATGGCGAATTGCTTGGCGCGAGAAAAGATGTGGCCGGCGCGCTTGTTTTCCCGCCCTTTATCTGGCCTTCAGGTAAACACTCTTGTATTTCAAGAAATTTCCATGCGTGTAATTTTCTTTTCTGTTATGTTGCCATTTTTCATGGAATTTACGTCAATTATTTAAAGATTAAAATCCTTTAACCTAATCCTGAACCATTTTATCCAGGATAGTAAATAACTATCAATGGTTTTTAACCAATCACGGCATCCTACTTCGCTTAATTGTGGTTCCCTTGTAAAACAAACAAGCAAGCAAACAAACAACTCTCATTTAGGCTATAGACTTGGGTTTGATTCCGCATTACGCTGATTTTTGTCAATCTTTTTCTTTAAACTGTGAAAAAAGATTTACTTCATGTATTATAATTTTAAGTGAAAGAGATGACCTCATTCTGAGTTATACATTCTGGTCACAACTCTTTTATATTTCATACCTAAACGATGAGGCTGCTTAATTTTGAAAAGACTTAATCCCTTGGTAAAGAAAATGTGTTGTAATTTTGGAGTAAAAGGACCGAATTTAAAAGTGTTCCGATTTTCACTGAACGTGGCGGATCCTACTTTATTAACTATATTTGACCCAGCTCCTTAGTACTGATTCACACTTTGTTAAGTTTTTCCTCGGTCTTTTTGATGGTATGTTAACTTACCTCCGTTGTCATTTTCTCAAAACCTTCCCTTATTTCTCGCGCGTGCCCGCCTCGCTCCACGCAATGATTTCAGAACTCCTATAAAGAAGTTAATTTTGATCAATTTCTATTAGTCGGTAGCATTCAGCAGGAGGAGAATGTTTCACCACCGGTGATAAATTTCTGGCTCAAATCATAGACTAATCTGTGTTTTAAAGGAGTCAACCGATTTCGATGTGTGTGTGTTGTTGGGAGTGGATCCAAAGTAAGGGTAGAGATCAGCGACTTTGCTTTGTTACAAACCTTCCCGCTTTTCATACCAAAATGATGAAGCTCAGAAACTTATTAGCATAAGAACAACATTATTCGCAAAAGCAGAGAGTGCTGTAACTGGCAAAACAAAGTCAATTCAAGCCTCTCTTCCACTCAAAGACCACGTCGCTAATTGAGTACACAACAAATGGTTCAGTATTATTAATCGGTTGTCGAACGTTTTTTCCTGTGACAGTAATTAGCCTAATGATTCGCTGAAACTGGTTGAAACGCTCGGTTCAAGAGGAGCACAATGTAAATGATATAGACCTACTGAGAGAGAGCCTTGGTAATACTGAAGAGTTTTTACAAAGGTATTTCAATACGCGCTTTATTTATTCCATTCAATGATATCCCTGGATAGATGTGGTTGTAATTTTAAGTACGCTAGTGATGAATTATTCTTGTAAGAGATTTCTTGATCTTTGCTTTAATGCAATTAACTTCAGCAACGTCTAATTGAAAAACGCTATTAACGTTATTTATTTTCTCTTTGTAGTTGCAGAAGTTGCGAAATTTGTTTTAATGACTTTTAACACGTACGATTAATCACCTTCCTCATTTTGGAATCAATCCTGTAGTTAACTGCATAAATATGCAACTCTGTGTGGATGAAGATGGGGAAGTGGGTGACAAGGTGCTCCACTCAAAATTATAGCCCCATGTACTCGTGGAGTGTCACGCTACCAAATCTACAGCTCAGGGGGGTGCACACAGTAGATGGGTAGGAGGGAGTGAGCCTCCATAAACCCTGATGGCTGTGAGCATTCTTGGGAAAAGAAGAGAGAGTCGGGCATCCTCTCTGATTGGGGGGGGGAGTGTGCCTGCACTTAGCTACATCCAAGGAGCCAAGGAGTACAGAATGGAGAGAGTTGTGCCTCCAAAATGTCGAGTCTAATTGGGGGCAAATGTGTGATAAGAGGAGCACTTCATTCCCACTCGCAACTTAACAGTGAATAACAAGATATGTTCTTCTAGATGATAAAATTACAATATATAACGAGGTCAGTCGCGTGATTTAAATGTTCATTGCCAAAACGTTTTACTGACATGCTGATTACAATTGACAATTAACTACAACAAAATATACGTCTTTTCTTTCAATGGAGTGTAAAGCACTATTATTAGCTAGCAATAGAGAGGTTCGAGAAAACCTTTGTCTAGTGATGTGCGATCAGATTGGATGATCAAAGAATGGGAATTCCTGAGGTTCTGGCGCGAGGTCAATTGAGATACTATACATTACTGGACAAAGGTCAAAGCTCAAACAAGAGCCGTTGATTAACTAAAACGTATATCAAAGGTTCAATAAATTTTGATTAAATTGTTTTGTCCTGCCGTCTGGTAATTCTCAACAACGTCAATTACAAATTAAATAGGTAGGTATCATTTATCACTTTTCTGGTTTTTGTTTGTTTTGCTTTGTTTGTTTGTTTGTTTGCTTGTTTTTTTGCCGGCTTGGCTTTATTTGTTTTCAGCCGAATAGCAGAAAACCATAAGGAACTTAGATTTAAACAACGACGAAAGAGACGACGATGACACCTAGTGAGCTCAGCTAAAAGGTATACCTTAGTCGTCTTCGTGGTCGTCAACCACAGCACATTAAAAGAATTTTCTTACTGCATGCTTACGCACGCACTCTCATTCGACTACAAGCTTTTATGATCCCTTATTATTGACGCCGTTCTAGGGACCGATAAACTTATTAGAAAGGGAACCAAAACGAGAAGATGAACAAATGTACAAAGTACAACAGGCAACAAAGTCCTTGAAGCGCTTGTCGATTTGATTTTTTTAAACAACCAATAGCAGGCTTTTAATGTCTTCCGGTCAAGACTTTTGTCCAGTGACACAATATTCTTTCATGAAAGAATTGTAAGGGAACGGTTATAAATCTTCCACAGGCATCACATTGCGCAAGCGAGTTGTTAGCTGGGAAGCTCCTCGGCCATTAACTCCTTGTACACCTATTCGGTTAACAGAACAAAAGAAATCTCAATTTTGTTCTTTATACGTTCGTTTGGTGACAAATTTTTGAAAACCTTGATTAGCATTTAGAGAAAATGGATGATATCGTTGAAATACTTCTTTTTTGAATGACCTTATTCCTGAAATCTCCACAACTCTCTACCTCCATTTTTTTTGGAGGGGGGTGGGGGGTTGGGAGGAGGAGTTATAGATGGCAAATGAGAAACTGGCTATTCTTTTTGAAGAAGAACAATCTAAAAATTTCTTGTTTCAGAAGAATCCTTACATTTTTTCCCAAGAGAAGACCCACTATCACATTACTCAGAAGTGTTAATTTCTCACACTTAATTTCTACGCTATTATCGTAGACCTACTAGAGATCTTTCACATAACTCCAACAAGAGCCACTATGGTGCAAAAGTCCACTAAATATGTAAAATACACGGTTTGTTTTCCCATGGGTAACTTTTCCTTTATTTGCGGCACGCACGAATAGTACCATCAAATAAAACACGAATTGTGTGACAAAAAGCATTTTATTTTCAGCGTTTTCGTTTACAAATACTATCAACTGAAAAAAAAAGGAACAAAAGGACATTGGCAAAATGTTTCTTTTGTTTTATCTGTAAATTACTTGTTTCAGAGATATGCAACTCGCGTGTGTTTCCATATATCAATATCAGTCATCACACATAATCAAAAAGTACCACATGGCGCTGAGCCAGGAAAGTGCAGAGCTCTACGACTATTGGTTGAAACCATCTTGGGTGACGCCATATGCTCCCTACAGCCTGATAGGTTTTTACATGCTTAATCGTGTGTTCAATTATTATTCTACATCTTGAAAGCCTTCGGTTAAATCTTCTTGCCATTCTTTGCACATGTCTCGGCAAACGTCTAATCTGAGCAGCCCGAAAAGGGGTTAACAGAAGAGGGATATCCCCATATCCCTTGTCTGAACAGCCTGTAACACAAGGTAGGCATTCGTCAGTTACAACACTAAAACATCTCCCCGGGCTTTCTTTCTAATTTTATTTTATTTTATTTTTTTGTGCAGAAATATCAATAGAGCCTAAGTCTAAGAAAACCAAAAAGCGTCGCTACCAGGTAACCGGAGTTGAGCAAAAGATAGTCCTAGAAGCCTACAGCGAAAACTCGGGCTGGGATGAAATTTTAACGGCAATAAAGGAACGCTTAAGTCAACCCATGGGTGGAAATTTTATGAAGAACGAAAGCATCAGGGAATACTATCGTTCTACCCCAAGAGAATGATCGATGAAAAGGATTAGACGAATTGTTTCCCAAAACCTCCAAAAAGCTAAACAGCTGACTGCCACGACAAGTACAAGCGAGACGGCGATGTCACAGTCTATTGTGGATAACAGAACGTATCCTAGATAAGTTCGACAGCGACAGTAGCGACGAGGACTAAACATGCGAAATATTGAACTGCCAATGTCCTTTTGTTCATTTTTTTTTTTCAGTTGTAAACGAAAACGCTGAAAATAAAATGCTTTTTGTCACACAATTCGTGTTTTATTTGATGGTACTATTCGTGCGTGCCGCAAATAAAGGAAAAGTTACCCATGGGAAAACAAACCGTGTATTTTACATATTTAGTGGACTTTTGCACCATAGTGGCTCTTGTTGGAGTTATGTGAAAGATCTCTACTAAGTACAAAGAATGGTCTCTAGACAAATAAACCAAGCTAGCAGTTTTTGACAGTGGCTATGCCCGTCGCTTGATTTGTGGTTTCACTGATTTGCTACTGTTCTTCTACTGTTCGTTACCCTATATTAGATAATTTATGACGAAGTGTCTCAAGGAAATCAATCATGGCCTAACTGTAAATAGATTTAAAATTCCAGTGAAAAAACAAGGGATAGTTTGATTTCAATCATCTTCAATTTCGTCTTTTGTGGTCCTAATGTCGAATCTTTGGCGCGTTTTTTCAATGTATTTATCTTAGAGATCCATTCGAACAGCTGGCGAATAATCATCGTAAATTTTCAAATAATCCACTTCATCGCCATACTCGTTAATTATCATCTCAACATTTCGTACTTCAATATTGATAGGGAATCTGACATAATTCGACGTGACAAACGGATCACCGGGATTCTCGATTGAAATTTCGAATGTTCCTGACCCAACCTGAGATGACCATTGATTTAAAGTAAGTTTAACTGATTTACCGTCAACACCCAGGGGCTCAAGAAAATATTTGTTACTAATGATCGCAACATTTTTGCCTCCCTTCATGTCAACCGAGAAATCAGCTGTATTGGTAGCTGTGTGTCTGAAATTTCAGAACAAGAGCTCGTTTCTGTCGCTGAAACGGGGAAAGGGACGCATAGGATAAGGGAAGGAGATGGAATAATTTATGATGTCAAAATTTAGGGTGTTACTAAAACGAGTAATGCAGTAACGAGTAACGAGTAACGCAGTAACGAGAAAACGAGTAACGGGAAAAATTTTCCAAGGGTAAAAAATAGAAAACGAGTAACGGGAAAAAAAAATTGAAAGGCAAAAATTAAAAGAAAAAGAGTAACGGTAAAAAATGAAAAGGGTGAAAAATACACTGAATAATAATAATAATAATAATAATAATAATAATAATAATAATAATAATAATAATAATTACTTAGGCAATGTAGAACTGTAATAGAACGAATAATGTGACCTGAAAGCCTTTGATGCGTGTTGTTGAAAAATGTATTTAATGTCATTCTCAGGCAGGCTGCATGAAAAAGCTATGAAGAAGGAAGAAGTTTTTGTCCGAATTTAATGAATTAATCGATATATATTTCAATTCCCTGTTCTTACTGCAGTGTGCAGCGATGGTGCATTCGCTGGACTTTTAATAGTAATAGGCAGTGTCTAGATACCCGGCAGCCGGGTACGGATGTTTCAAGACTATTACATTAAATACCCGGCAGTCCGAAATTTTCAAAGGGTTTTGACCGAAAGGCTTATTCTAGCGTTCTGAAAGTATTCGATATTTGTTTAGAATTGCCAAGCGATTCAGAAAAGTATTTTAGTTTGGTAGTTGACGAGTTTTCTGAGCGTGTTCATTCTAGAAAATTGCGATGTTTGCGACACTTAAAATTATTAGTGGCTAGACCCGCCAGTCAGAAACATACAAAATTTCTCATATAAACGTTCTGGAAGAACTGGAAGATTGTTTACAATTACTAAGCGATTAAAAGACCAATTTGGTTCTGTAGTTGGCGAACTTTCAGAGCTTGCCGATGCTATTCAATAGCTGTAGCTTTCTTGATCCCTGTCTGACCCGAGCCGTCACGCCACCATACTGTGACATGTCACGGACGCTGTAGAGTTGTAAATGTGGCCCAAAAAGACCACGATAGTTTCGAATCACTTACCACCACTATACAAAGTTAGGAAGCCCTTGATAATAGGGTTGCCTCAATAATTACTGTATAATTCTCCGAAACCAGACTGCCGGGTATTTAGCTGACCTTAATAACCCGTGTCTACATGCCCAGCAGCCGAGCGCAGTTTCGCCGGAAAAAGCTAAACTAAATGCCCGGCAGTTCACGAGTTTGGCGGCTCATGCCACTGCTCGCAGGGTAAGCGGCTCAGAGGTTTCAAATACCTTTTTCAATTTATTGAACTAATATTTCAATGATATTGATACAAAAACGAATAATCAGTTTTTCTGTTGATGAATCTATTTATACATAAAGCGATTGCAGGAATGAAGCGAAACTCACTTGGCGGCAAACTTGGCGGCTCTGGCTAAAAGTGGCACGAAAATAGCGATTTTCTACTGCGCACAAACTCAGAAAATTCGTCAACTACGAAAGCAAATTGGTCTTTTAAATTGCTTAGTAATTCTAAAAAACCTTCCAATACCCCCAGGACGTTTGACTGAGAAATTCTGTGCGTTTCTGACTGGCGGGTCTAGCTACTAATAACTCTTTTAAATAAAGTGTCGCAAACATCGCAATTTTCTAGTATGCACACGCTCCGAAAACTCGTCAACTACCAAACTAAAATACTTTTCTGAATAGCCTGGCAATTCTAAAGAAATATCGAATACTTTCAGAACGTTAGAATAAGCCTTTCGGTCAAAACCCTTCGACAATATCGGACTGCCGGGTATTTAATAGTCTTGAAACATCCGTACCCGGCTGCCGGGTATCTAGACACTGCCTATTACTATTAAAAGTCCAGCGAATGCACCATCGCTGCACACTTCAGTAAGAACAGGGAATTGAAATATATATCGATTAATTCATTAAATTCGGACAAAAACTTCTTCCTTCTTCATAGCTTTTTTATGCAGCCTGCCTGAGAATGACATTAAATACATTTTTCAACAACACGCATCAAAGGCTTTCAGGTCACATTATTCGTTCTATTACAGTTCTACATTGCCTAAGTAATTATTATTATTATTATTATTATTATTATTATTATTATTATTATTCAGTGTATTTTTCACCCTTTTCATTTTTTACCGTTAATCTTTTTCTTTTAATTTTTGCCTTTCAAATTTTTTTTCCCGTTACTCGTTTTCTATTTTTTACCGTTGGAAAATTTTTCCCGTTACTCGTTTTCTCGTTACTGCGTTACTCGTTACTCGTTACTGCATTACTCGTTTTAGTAACACCCCAAAATTTAGTCCCCAAGGAGAAATATGTGCATAATTAATTGGTCGAGGGTTGGCGTTGTTTATGAACAGGTTCCCTGTGGCTGCTATATCCAACTCAATTTCTATCACAGGATTCCAATCTTTGCTATTAACTATCAGTCTTTTGTTCCACAAGACAATTAACTAGGGGTCAACATTGTTGCTGTCTTCACTTACTAATATAAAATTAATTTTCGGACTTCGGTTGCTTCTGTCTATAATACGATATTTACGGGCCCTTATACGACCAAGGTTTAAATCATCGTAATTGAATTCATACACATTGCTTCCTGATGTTTGGATGACCGCAAAATTTTCTGGATAAATAATAACATGATCGTTAAATGGTGAGCCGTGAAATACCCTAACATGTTTTACTATACCAAGTGTGTGTGTGTTTCTGTGTTGTCCATGGTAATATTTTAAAACGTACGTTTTAGAATCAAAGAAGACATCTTTGATGTCTTCTCTGTCTTTCGA
Source organism: Siderastrea radians (assembly GCA_964017195.1). NCBI lineage: Eukaryota > Metazoa > Cnidaria > Anthozoa > Scleractinia > Rhizangiidae > Siderastrea > Siderastrea radians. The sequence continues at coordinate 7,838,509 of OZ024890.1, read as the reverse complement.
CATTCCTTGGAAAGACAGTGTGTTGTAATGACCATCTCCGGATCCCAAGTCAGCAGTGAATAAATTTTCATACCTACTATCGAACTCTCCTATCATGCCATTTATATTCAAACAGTCGGTTCCATTTCCAGTGTAGATGTTTATGTTGTCAAATTGACTGAAATTCCTGTATTCGCTAACACTAATCACGTCATTCTGGACTACATTTTTATAGACAAAGGTATCGATATCAATACCGTTTAGTTTTTCCCCGGAAACGAAGTCCGAATTAACAAAAACATGAACACCCCCGTATGAAGTGTCTTTCTTGAATTTTCCGCAAAAATCAAAACCAACGAAGCCAAGTTCTTTCCCCCAGCCAGTGGAGCTTGATGCCAGAGGCGTAAATGGGCTCCATATTCCTCGCCATCTACCCATACTTACGTATGTCTTATTTCTTAGCTCTCTGTATTCTTCAGCATCACCTGTTAATTTGGGACCTACGTATTTTCGGAGATGTAAGGAACTTTTGGTTACATGGCATTTGCTGTTCCTGTTCGTTTTCCAATCGAAACAATCAGCCATGATCAATTCCCCCAACCATGTGTTCAGCACCAAAGAGGCCTGACTGTTAGCATAAACATCAGTGTATGGCGACCCCCCCTTGTCCAAGAACTCCATCCGTTATTCGATTTGGGCAATACAGGCGTCCGTCAAGTTTCTAAGCGCCTTAAGCCTTGCCCTGTACTCCTCGACTGCCTGTTTGTCATAGCCTGGGTCCCCAAAAATTTCGATCAGTGTGGCGGCAATTCCGAGAAGCGCCCCAGCTAGAGCTCCAATTGGCCCCAGCAAAGCTAATCCTGTTGCTACTGCAGCAATGAAGGTGCCTAAACCAACCACTCCAGCAGCGATGCTCACTGTCAGGCAGCAGCGATGCCATAGGGATTATTATCTTTGATGGCCATTTCAAGTCCCCAGATGTTAAGACCAATGGTTAAGGTATCGGTAAATGCCCCAAGCACATCAAATACCGATGTCCTTAACCACTTATTGGCTTTAGTTAAAGCCTTGCCAACTTGCCAACGGGGAAACTTCTCAGCGTCGAGCTTAAAGGCATCCTGCAAACGTTGCTTGGCACTTCGAATAGCCCCTTTGTCCACCCTCCCGCTTGCGGATTTTGCAACTTCATTCTTTACGACCTCGTTGTAGTTTTTCAAAGCGTTCCTTGTGCCTGCAAACCCTGACTCTTTTTTGACATATTTCGCAATTTCTTCTGCAACAGGCAGTACTGCCCCTCCTCCAACATCTAGTAGGCTTAAGGTCAGAGATGAATGAACAAGGGCTTCTTGGGCTTCCTCTAGCTTCTCTTGTTCCAGCAGCGATAACATGGCAATGGTTTTGGACCTTGAGAGGGCGCCAAGTAGAGTATTAGGGACACGGGTTGCCTTGGCAAGTCTTGAAGTGAAAGAAGCAGACGCACTCGAGCACAAGACGATCACGAGGAACAAAAGTAGTAACATAGAGACCATGCTTCGCCTTGTGGTTTTACCTCCTTATGTTTTCACTTCGTTTAGTCAACCAGTGAAGCCAAAACAGTTAAGCAGACCTGGTCAAGTGGTCGACGGAGCTGAGTAATAAAGAAAATTGATATTTTTAATCTTACAAATCAACACCGGCAATGAAGAAAGAAGCCGGTAGAAATATAAAGTTGGAGTATTTCCGATTTTAGTCTGCAAATTCAATATTATTTCATTGTATAATTGTTGCAATCATTGATTTCAGATTTGACCAGAGATATAAAAGCAACATTTAATTACATCACAACTTTCATGGCATTGAAGAACCGTTCAAGTACTTGTCTTCCTCTTACCAAAATCTGAGAACAAACTGTTTCAGTACCCTTGGGCGTTGGGTGTACATTTAGGAGGTGTTGGTTGCATGCTACCCCCTCCCCAGGCTTAAAATTTTTTCATCATTTTTTTTCTAGGGGAATTTTTTACAAGTACCTTTTTATGTCGCTGTGCGTTTATGCCTTAGATAAACTTTAGTAAGGTTTGATGAGAATTGGTTGCTATGGTTTCAAGATATGACGTTATAAGAGGTATGAGGTCGAGAACATTCAGAGTAAAATTTCGTGTTTCTCAACTTTTTCCGTGAAAAATAAGCAACATCAGCAAACATCAGCAAATTGTTTTCATTTTATTATATTAAATGCTACAGCTCTATAGTAAAAAGAAAATCGATATCCGACGTTATCTAATAAATTTTAATTTTGAATGATCTAAGACTGTCTTGGATGACATTACAAGTCTCTCGGCAGCATCAAAAACCATAACATTTATCGCATCTTGCCGCACACATAACAAACTATTTACGTATGTGAAATCTTTTTTAGCATGGAGGGATCCTATAAAAGGAGGCTGATTTGAGGTGCTTAGCCTGTCAATCAAAACTCCCAACTGGCCCCGATGGGCGCATTTGATTGGTCGAGAAAAAGCGTGCTTCGCTTCGAACATTCTTACATTACAGGAAAGATTCGTGGCCGATAAATAAGATTAAGAATTTGTTTTACCTCGGTGAAATAGGTGACAAATTCTTGCTGTGATCGAGTGAGTCAAACTAGAAGCCCACCTGAATTTACAGTAGCAATAGACCTTTTCACCGATATGGCGGCCATTTTGAAGAAATCAATTTCAAAGAATATTATGGGGTGCCCAGGCAGCAAAGATTCCAAAGCTCGCGTGAATGAACATGGCGCAAACGGCACGCTAGTTGTTTATTTAAGAGGCTAAATACCAGGCGCTATGAAAGCAAACCGAAACCGCTCTGGGAAAAATAACAACTCGAGCCGATATGAAGATGGCTTTTGCTAAATATCGGCAACGAAAATATATTTCAAGAATGTTAGCAAATTAGAAAGCAAACTGTAGTCGACGAGGCATTTGAAAATGTCTCAACAAGTTACTAGCCTACGTAGCAAGCGTTTCCTTAGGTTTTCCGCCCGTTCGAGGCATTTTCAGTTTTTTTTTTGGCGTTGCGAAAATTGGAGCTAGCGCAACACGGATGGAAGGAGCGGGGAGGGGGGGGGAGGGGAGGAGAGAAAAGAAAACGCTCACCATGATTTTGAAAAACGCCCCTTTGACACTTTCGCAGTTGGATAAATTCTTAGGGTGACAGCTTTTCACTTGTGAATAAAGTAGTTTTACGAATAACAGATCACCGGATGATACAAATTTACTTCATCAAAATCAAACAAACTCCAAGCAATCGCTTCAGGATTTGTCGTGATTTCTTTGGAACTTTATCTCAACCTGGAAAATCGGGTTTAGTTTATTCGCAAAACCTTTTCAAAGCGTGGCAAGGAAAGGATTCTTGTGGAACAGTTCTCGCTGATGTTTGAAGAGCGGTTGGAGTGAAAGTTGTTCAAAATTTGGAACTATTTTCGGACCTTGTGTCTGTGCAATTCTTGCGCTAGAAAAATTCTGAATTTAGGGACACTGTTCGAAGTTATTCAGAATGCGATAGGTAGCGAGTCTGCTGTTTCCCAAACTCCACCAAAGCAGTCTATCAACTTGTGTAAGCGGCTGCTCCAAACTCCATCAGTCCTTGTCGCTAGGGGTCCCTCCGTGTCGGAAAAAGCTTCCCACAAGTCTTTGAGATCTGCCGTCGGATCAGGACAACAATGATCTTCTTGAGTCAATCCTGAACATCGGCGATTTACCAGCTGGAGGGGAACGTCAGGTAGAAATAGTGATAGTGAATTAGTGTGGGAAAGTCACTACAAGAATTCCCCGATCGAGACAAGGAATGCGGGTCACGCTCAAATGAACATACCAGATTTGATTGACAGATTTATCACTTGGCAATCAACACCGCCATGCCGCGCCAACCAGGAAACTCCGTTCGTGGACAAACGGGTTTTTCAAAATCGTGAGGTTTGCGGGCAAGCGTTTCCTTTCCTCCTTCCCCCTCCCCCATCTCGAACTTTATTGCGCTCGCCCAATTTCGCGCGTTCAAAAAGCGAAAAATGCTTCAAACCTACAGAAAGCCTATACTGCGGAAACGCTTGCTACTGCAGGCTAACAAATTTCCTCAGTCAAAGACTGAAGTTTAGGTCTTGGAAACGAATTTGTAATAGTAAAAGACTTCGGTTTTTCAATAGTCTAGCAGTCAACAAGCTGTTTTGCTAACTCTGCGGCGAAGCTTGAATTGTCAGTCTCTGATTCCAACAAATCATCAGACTCGCAAAAGTTGCAAAGTGCAATGTTTTCGACTTCACTTAAATTAAGAATTAAGAATTCTAATGTAAAGAAGGATCGTGCTATGGTAAAACGTTCAATTCCTAGAACTAAATTAGATAGCTAAATCGGCAGTTTTGGATTAGTTTGGAGGACTACGCTTAGAAGGAAAGCTTTTGAGGAAAAGATCGCCAAATATTGACATCTCATACAGTGCTTTCAGTAAGTTTTGAAGTAACAGGCTGCATTACAAAAGTAGGGGGCTGGGGAATCGAGCGCCGAAGGTGCGAGATACTAGGGGGGTCTGGAAGCATGCCCTCCCCCCAGAAAATTTTGAAACCTGGATGCTCGGAAATGCCCCTTCCGCTGTTTTCCAAGAGGTATTTTCCCTAAAATGGCAAGGAAAACTAGGCATAAACAGAAACATTAACAGAAAGTGTATAATTATTATCAGTAGCAGCAAGGTTCAGCCTTTGCAACTCATGAATTTCAGCAGGTTTTTAAAAAGTCTAAGGCTCTCCACAGGTAACCAAAGCGTAATATGAGAGTTTGTATGGAGCTGAAATTCGATTGAAAATAATCGGCGGTTTTCCGCCGAAAATACATTAAAATCAAAATGAAGTTTGAAAAACCTTACCTGTTGTGTGTTTGCTGTGTTTTTGTCGCTTTTCCGAGCTTCTCAAGGCTGCTCTTTTAAGTACGTGACGTGCCGTCGCATCGACCGTTGAGCAGAAGATCGCCCAAAACAGCCGTCAGAAGCTCGGAAAAGCGACAAAAACACAACAAACACACAACAGGTAAGGTTTTTCAAACTTTATTTTGATTTTAACGTATTTTCGGCGGAAAACCGCCGATTATTTTCGATCGAATTTCAGCTCCATACAAACTCTCATATTACGCTTTGGTTACCTGTGGTCAAACGCACAACGCGTGCACATTGCCCACCATAATTTTGCAAAGAAAAATAAAGAGTGGAAAGCGCAAAACGTAACGCCGTTACTGGAAACTTAGGCTTTTTACGGTGAGTTTTTAAAATGAGGTGACTGACACTACTCATGTCATCATGGCGGCCGGTTGCACTCGGGCGTGCTCCGTCATTCTTGCCAGCATTCTATGGTTTCTAGCTATCTACTCGCGTCTACATCATATCAGCTCAATCAAAAACAGCACTGTGTACGCACTGAAACCAACAGAAGATATTGATTTCCTAGCATGGAGATATTTTCGACCTATAACTTCTAGACCATGGGACTCGAAACGCAACAAGTGCTTTTCTTGTAGCCGCAATTTTAACAATCTGAGCGGCTCCCTCGCTGGCCTATTGCTTCTCTGTGGAGACATAAGTAACCAACCAGGACCTGGTTCAAACTCTATAGTCCCTAAAAGACAAAATATCCCGCTGAAGTGTCTCACCATTAATGCTAGAAGCATCAAGTCTGAGCACAAAGTTGGCGATTCCATCGTTTACAACCACCACAGAGTCCAAGACTTGGTTCATACAGAGAACGCCGATCTAGTCCTAATAAACGAGACTTGGCTCAACAGCACTATCCTTGATCAAGAACTCTTCCCTTTTTCTGATTATGCGATCTACAGGAGAGACCGACCGGATCGAGTCGGCGGTGGTGTTCCCATTGCAGCGAAGTCTAGTTCTTTCAGATCCATTCAAGAATACACGCCAAACACACAAACTAAAGACCTGGAAATCGTGTCTGCTGAACTAACCACCTACTGCAACAAGAAACTACTGTTTACTTCAGTTTATTGGCCAGACCCCGACAATGATCCAACAAGTTGGTTAGATGAATTTAAAAACTATCTTGACCTGGCTTTAGAAACATACGAGTTTATGGTAATTTCAGGAGACATGAACTTATCGAAAATCTCATGGGACTCATTAGAAAACACTAAAGGCAGTAGAGAGGTGTCGTTCTTGGATATACTGAACGATCACTTCTTGACGCAAATGAATTTTATTCCTACCCGCGGCGATAAGGTGTTAGACCTCGTTATCACAAGCGTGCCTGACCACGTTCGCGTGTGTGAAGTGTTGAGTCCTCAAGATTCTGGCGTCTTTACTGACCATGGTGTAGTGTGCTTTGAATTTCGCGCCTCCACGAAGGCTCAGCATAAAGTGAATAGAACGGTATATGATTATCGGAGAGGGGACTTTGAAGGACTTAGGCGTGCGCTCGAATCCATCAATTTATGCAACCTGGTTCGGGACAGTGAAAACATCGACCTGGACTGGACTGAATGGAAGGACGTTTTCATGAGCGCGGTGTCGGACTATATTCCAACCAGAAAAATTAAAGGCAGAAACACCCCTCCTTGGATCTCTGGGGAAATCATTCATATTTTGCGGAAAAAGGAGACAGCTCGACTGAAGCTAAGAAAACCTACAGCAAGCGAGCAACAGCGTCAGAAATACAAAGAGCTGCGAAAAAAAGCGAAGATTATGATCCAGGGAAGCCGAGAGAATTACTTTGGATCCCTGGACTCTGATTTGGCGCGCAGACCAAAACGTTTTTGGTCTATATTTAAGCTGACCAGCAAATCGCGCAGCTTTCCTGAGTCTATGTCATCCTGTGAGCAGAATGAACTGAGCACACAAGCGTCAACGCCTAGACGGATCGCAGAGCTATTCAATTCGTACTTTGCGTCGGTCTTCTCTGCTCCCTCAGAGGTCCGGTCGCATCCAGTTTGGTCATCACCTTCATTTGGACCGTTCATCACAGACTTGCAGATCTCAGTCACAGAGGTTCGGGCCCATCTGAGGCAGCTGGATGTAAATAAGGCGACAGGTTCAGACGGAATCCCTTCACGTTTGTTGAAAGAGACAGCTGAACAGATTGCACCGTCTCTCACAAAATTGTTTAACAAATCCTTGCAACTAGGCGTGGTTCCGTCAGACTGGAAACTCGCGAACTTGGTTCCAGTCTTTAAGAAAGGGAAACGTGAGCATGTTGAGAACTATCGCCCAATTTCCCTTCTTTCTGTCATCTCAAAGATACTTGAGCGTTGTGTTTTAGCCGGACTGAAAGATCACCTACAACAAAAGATAAGCCTTTTCCAACATGGCTTTTTAGCTGGTAGGTCCTGCATCACCCAACTAACCAGTGTTCTAGACTACATCGGGGCGCAGCTCGATTCTGGAAGGCAAACGGATGTTATTTACCTCGATATGAGTAAGGCGTTTGACAAAGTCGATCATGCCAAATTGCTTGACAGACTCTTCCAATTTGGGATTGCCGGCTCACTGCATGATTGGTTTAAATCATACCTGCGTGATCGTAAACAACGTGTGACAGTACTTGGTGCCACCTCTGAACAACTATTAGTCACTTCCGGAGTGCCTCAAGGGTCTCTGCTCGGCCCGATGCTGTTCTTATTATTTGTAAACGACCTCCCAGACACTGTTACGTCGCCTTCTAGAGTCGCATGCTACGCAGATGACACCAAAGTTCTTAGGACGATCAACTCTGCCTCAGACTGTGCGGCATTACAATCAGATCTAAACAGCCTGGTGGACTGGACAGAGTCGTCCGGACTTTTGTTTAACAAGAAAAAGTGCAAATGCCAACGCATTACAAGGAAGAAAAATCCGCAGGTGTTTCAGTATTCCATCAGCGGCGCTGTCTTAGAAACTTGTGAATCTGAGAAGGATCTCGGTGTCTGGGTCTCTAGCGACCTTTCCTGGGATAAGCAGATCTTCGAACAATGTACCAAAGCCAACAAGCTCCTGGGTTTTGTGCGTCGTGCTTCCAAGAACATATTCAATATGCAGACGCGCCGTACTTTGTTCCTGACCATCGTTCGTTGCCACCTTGGCTACGCCTCCCAAGTATGGTCTCCCCAGTCAATTGGCCTGCTGAAGCAAGTGGAAGGCATCCAGCGGCGTGCGACAAAGTACATCTTGAAACTACCATTCCGCTGCGACATCCCATACAAGACCAGGCTTCAGATGACCAACTTAATTCCACTGTCCTTCTGGCACGAGTATCTGGACATTGTTTTCTTCTATAAAGTTGTAAATAATCTAATATATGTTAATAGCGATGCTCTACCGGTTGCTAGGCAACCGGTCAGAGTAACACGATCTTCAAGTAGTAACACTATTTCATATATTGCTAAAAAATGCCGCACTGTAACGTACCAGCGCTCCTTTTTTATCAGATGCACTAGAACCTGGAACGTCTTGCCAGAAGATATTAAGAACAATCAGACACTTCCAGCCTTCAAAAAATCTTTATTTCAATATTATCTTAATGCACTCGCCATTTATGACCAGGACGATACTAGGACTTGGAGAACAATCTGCCCTAAATGCAACGTAGCGCGTAACCTAACACGCCTACCGTCATGTTGTTTCTAGTTTTTATACTTTTCTGTCTGTAATCTGTTTTTTTTTTTTTTTTTTTTTTCTATGTTTTACAAGGGGAGCGCTGTAATTGGCATAGCTGTAGCGTCTCCCCGGCCAGTGTTTTTGTACTTGTTTACATTATGTCCTTTCCTTGCCTTGTGTAATATGTTTTTGGCCGAAGATAAATATATATATATATATCCAAGTTTTATCGGCGTGAATTATCCGACATTTTCTGCATCGTTTTCATGCGAACTTTGCGCTCGTAGTAAAAGACTGTAAAGGTTTGAACTGATTCAAACTTCAAGAGTCCGAAAATACTAATAATACCATAATTCGGAGAGTAAGTAAAGCGAGGAAGGCTATTTTACTTTCGTGAAAGAGAGCGGTTGAAAGTGTATGGAAAAAGCCTGATACGTACACAGTGAAAACATTCAACTGACTGTCGGCGAAGTAGGCGGCGGGATGGAGCAAAGTAGCCGGCGGTCCATCGCCGGTAGCCGCCTTCCATTGAAACCTCTGCTCATATAGGGTTTTGACTACCCTTGTTATTCAAATCTGCTTAGAATGACACACGAAGCAAAGTATGTCATTTTCTAGCCTTTTCGGGGAAGTCAATCAACCACATTAATCGATCCACATTTTAACACAACTCCGTGGTACTGATGTTGGCCAGCCTACCACAAACAAGTTCTACAAAGTTAGAATCAACAACTATTCAAAGAGGTTGTAGCCTTTTTTGATCAGTTATTTAATCCGTGTACCGTCAAGGGCTTAATGTTGCTAAACGTGTCATGACAAGGAAGTGGTCGGGTGACAACATTGCTCAATTGTTTTCACTTCAGAAAAAAAAAATTACAAAATTATGTGTTACTGTAGCGTGTTTTCCGTAACTTTAATTGGAAAACTAATAGCACTCTGAATAATGTGACTTAAATGATGAAGTTTATCAAGTTATCAAGAGATGAATGGAAGAACTAACAACGAGTTCAAAATGGGTACAACCGCACCCTTTCGTGTGTGCCAGTCTAGAAGTGACTGGTTACTTCAAGTTTTATCATTAAAAAAAAACTCTTTTTCTGTTTGGGGTTATCTCTATTCGCAGTGTATTTGGAAATTAGTTACAAAATAAATTGATTTTATTTTCCTTCTTCAATTTTAGCAATATTCTTAGTATGAGAGAGCGGATTAAGTCCGCAGAAATTTTTAATTTTTATTCCGCTAAATCCGAAAACCCGTGGGGTCACCCGTGAAGCCATAGTAATCGTTGTCTGTAATTTTTCGTCCACCGTACAATTCCAACAGGGAATTTTTTAATTGGTTCGAGAAAAGAGAGCAAAAGAAATCTGTACCTGTCAGAGCTCTCGTCAAATCCAGGAATAATTCAATTTACTTCTTTTTGTTTTCTCTCTGTTTCTTGAGCCCGCCATGTTTAGCATTGTTTTTTTTTTAGAAAATAAAATAAGGTGTTCGGAGAATGGTCACCTTATCTCAAAAATAGATCACTTCGAAAAAGTAGAGTTCGTTTGAAATTTTTGGCTCTTTAGAACATAAACTTACATGGTGATTATTGTTTAAAAAAATAGATAAGAGGATAAGAAGCTCGCAGAATTCGCTGACGCTTGAAAACAGTCGTCTATATTACTTTTGGACAGTGGGTTACTAAGTACAAAACAAATTTCGAGATTTAAAAAAAAAAGGCCTAAGAAATGAAAAGATTGCGATTTACAGGCACACAGTAGCATTTTCATCCTTCCAACATTGTATAACTCTTGTGTTCTAATTTCTAAGTGACTTGTCGGGTCATGACTGAAACGGAGGGATTTTTGCCCTGACTAGAAAGCGTTCCCGTGCTGTGCTATTTCCTAAAAGAAAGAAGAACAAAAGGTGGAGGAAAATGCCAAGTATATTCAAGAACGCGGCAGATAGACATAGATAAGTTAACTGAAATCATATAATACCTCATCATTAAACACGAAGACGCGCTCTAAAAGGAGAGGTACCTGAGGTACCTCGAGATCATTTGTCAATCAACCTCGCTAGCCTTCAGACGTGAAAGCGGCGCACAGTGAGTCACAAAATAAATTCATACACACATGTACACTTTATGTGAAGTTTTACTAATAACAACTAGATTATTTTGAGAATAAATTGGTCGAATTTTATATCTGGATCTACCTTTTTGGTTCTTTGTTAAAAAATCCTTGCCTTTTGTGAGACACGGCAGCACGCGAAATCGTGGTAGAGGAATTCAAATTATAAACGGTTACTCCACAAGCGTAGCCTGAAGACAGGAGCTTTTTGAGTTAGATAATTTCTTTGTCGATTTGAGAGTATTATTCTACTGAACTTTTAAAATGTTCACGTCAGTATTTCTTGCAGACTAAACCATATGCATGATCTCAACAAATTTAACTCTTGTTTGAATTGTTGGCTGTTTCTGCATTAGCATAAACTGGAGTTAATGTTTAGCTCAAATAAAACCCGAGCTTCTGGAGCGATCGAATGTATTTTTCCAGTGTACTCGATCTTTGCACTTTGAATCTCGTAAGTCACGCGTTCTCTTACCGCTCCTATTGTAACAGCCAGTTAGATTGTTTATTTGCACGTGCTGTTTTCCATTGGCCAATCAGCTCTAAGCGTTTTTCTCACTGCGGTGTTTGTACCTATAGCACACAGTTCGTGGCTAATTTCGCATTCAGATCAATCCGTCGTACAAGTCAATTGTTTTTTCCCGCCCACCTGCCACACTTCCTTTGCATGGTTACTATTCTCCTCCATTGTTACAGTTTTTACACGAGGTTTTCATTATATATTTACAATTTGTGATCTTAAGCTTTTCTTGTTTTATTTTAAATAAACGGTTTGGGGATAAGGGTTGCTGGCGACAACCCTTCAGTCCCATACTGAAGTGATGCCTCGGTTGCCTTAGTTTGGGTTGACACTGCAGTGGTCACGTCCACTTCCCCTTGCTGGTCAACCTTCTGGGAGCTTGGCATAGGTGCACGCTACTCAGCTGTACTCCATGACGGCCAATCCATGGTTTCTATGCCACTCGCTGACACTAGCCCCGTTGACTGGCCTCGCAAGTGGCAGGCAGCACTCGGGTCCTGGACAACACTTACCCCCAACCTTGTGTCCCACACCCGGACTCACATAAATGTGTTTTTATTTGTGCGTGTCATTAAGCGCCTTTTCATATCATTACAAGCTAAGCAACTTGATTCCCTTTTAGCGTAGGTCAGGTCATCGCATTTCCCTATACATTTGAAACTCAAATATGTTTACTTGGTAGCTAGCCAAGAAATCAAATCATATTTTGTCGAGAAAACTCACAGGTGAAACAACACTATAATGCAACCTTTTGGGAGCTAAGAGACTCGAACGTGCTACACCACGATAGAAGCTGTCAAACACTATGCGGTTAAACACGAGCATACAATTCAGAGTGCAAATTTCAACATAAAATTAAAGCGATTTGCAATATTTTACCTCAGTTGTAATATAGAAATCCACCTCAAAGAACCCCGGTCTGTGCAATTCAGATACAAGTCGAGTATCTTCGCAATATAAAACAGTCGGCCCGGCAGGGTTTTTGCTAATTATTTGACTAGAAGGGACTAAATGTAAATTAGCAGGGACCCAAATGGTAGATTTGCTCTCATCCTTTGAATCCTATGTAAAAATAGCCAGGACTTAGCAATAAATAGGCAAGTATTGGTCCCTGTGTCCCTGCTCTGACAAAATCCCTTGGCCGGTAAAGCATGTTCGTGTCGAACAACTGCAGCCGTTCACAATGGCGCGTTGTATAGGACACATAACACTTCCCGCACTTATGAATGCAGAACCACTTTTATTGGGAGCTACGCAATGTTGTTAGATGAAAAAAACGTAGTGTGCAAATATCCTGCTTGTACAACTGAGCCCGGAATCGCCAGTTTTCTCTTCATGGGTCAAAATGCAAGGCCCGCGGCATCTGTTTGTGTGAATACATTCCACCCTTGGCGTTCACCTCCAGGTACATTTCGTACTACACAAGAAGGCATCTTTTAGGTTTTTCTCAGAAGAATCAGCCGTAACAATATCGACAGTGAAAGGTAAATGGACGATAAACTCTCGAAGCAAAATCAATACATTCAAAGTGCCTTGATTCGAAGCAAGAGCTTCGAATCAAGGCATAAAGTTCATGTCTGATGTTATGTTTTAAGAGCTGACTAATGAAACGGGCAAACGCAAGCCATGAATTTAACAGTGAACTTTTCTTTACACAATCTACAGTTTAGTCATTTATTAACCATTAAACCAAAGTTTGGCGAGAGCATGCTGTGATAGGAAAGTCCACAACCCATGCAGTTTGAAGGCTCAGAGAGACTTCATCCGACTGAGAGGAGTCTGTGTGCCATCGTGCAGCATCTCGCGATTATATTCGATTATATTCGAGCTAAGGAAGAGTCGTCCCTGCTGTTACTTTTAATTTTATCTCACAAAGTAAGTATTTTATAATCGAAATTCAACAGCTGTAGGTAGCAATTGACCTGTTTTTCGAATAACGAACTTTCCTCCGTTCCTTGCGTAATCCACCATCTTTAATCTTAAGTCGTTGAAGCAGTGATTTCGTGACGAAAATGGGGAGGGGCTATCCCTTTTTTAGCGTGTTTTCGTGTTTAACCCAAAAGTAAACAATTTTAGCAAGCTTGTTCGTCGAATTGGTAAAAGAGCAAATCTGAATGCAAATTACTTAATATCAGATGTCATATACGTGGAAATAGGCCATTTCCGAGTTGTCTTGTACCTCTTTTTCAAAGCGAGTCTTGGTGCATAACCTTTCATATGAAAGTGAGTTTTCATTCATATGCAGATAAAACTCATCTTCATATGAAAGGTTTTTAACGAGGCCTCGCTTTGAAAAAGAGGCACAAGACACTTCGGAAATGGCCTATTGAATGTGCGGTGAGGTGGTGACGTAATGTTTCGGTTGAGCGGTTGTTTGACTGCTCAACTGCAATAACTACTGGTGACAACTGAAAGCTAATCTATAAAGAATGACAAAAATACGAAAAACAGGATCTCATACAACTGACCTGCCAGGCAAACTGAACTTATGTAATAAAATGGCAGTGGCACACGAATTTAGACACCCCACATTTTTTAATCTTTTTTCAAAACTAGCTACAATTAGATGAATTTTCTTAAAAATTCCGTGAAACAACTATTTGACTTTGTTTCTGTGTGCTAATTTGAAACGCCCGGGTAATGTTAGGTGGACAATTTGTCGCAAAGCGTGTGAAATTTGTGAAATCCATGTGGGCTTACAGGTGAAATAGTAACCCTGCAGATGACTTCAATTTCGTAATTTTTCACACAGAATCCTCTTTTAATTTCTGATTTAGTAGAAATTTTCTTCTCCGATTTAACAGTAATTGTTACTAGTGATTCTTCAATTTTATAATATTTACACATAATTTTCTTATCTGATTTAGTAGTTTACCTCTCTGTTTGCCGCATTTTACGTATTTCAATACAGGCATTGCTCAATTTTCCTCCATCAAAACATGTTTGAGCTCCTTATTTGTTAGTGATTCTAATGGTGTGTCTAAGCGGACATCCAAGGTGAAGAATCTAGTATAATAGTTAATCCTATTTAGTTATTAACCCTGTTTAGTTATAAACGTCCAAAGTCTGTGCGGGCAGAATCCGTCCCCCCCCCCCCCCCCCGCTGGGTCTGAATAGGATTAAACTTGTAACCGTTTCGTTTTCTCGCCACTGGCATCACCGTATGCCTGAGCACTTTTGGGATAGGCAACATAACAAACGTTTTGAGACAGAATTTTAGACAAATGTTGATATCTTTTCCTGGTTCACCCAGGTTGGAGTCCTTGGCATCACCGTATGCCTGAGCTCTTCTGCATGGGATATGCAACACAACAGACATTTTGAGACAGAATTTTAGACAAATATCGTACATCCTTTCTGGTTTACCCAAGTTGGAGTCCTAGCATCACCGTATGCCTGGGCGCTACCGGGATAAAAGTCACACATTTTCCGTACTTTTTATGAAGAATCGCCCTCCAATTTAATGAAGAAAAAATGATTCTTGTCTTATTATCAATAACCCCCCTCCCCAAAAAACAATCCTACCTCAAAGATAAGACCCTGAAAAAACGGTTTGGAATTATTGCCTTATTTTGTTATCGCACGTAAACCTGTGTATTTCACGCCCGCCAGCTAAATGGTCACTTTGTGAATAAATAAATATTTCCTTTTTCTGATGCTTGTGCCTATTCTCAGTGCACCAAGAACCCCAAACACTACAGTTAGTCAGGAGCCCTGCACTGTCGTATGTTGTCCGTATTTCGCAAGTTGGAACCAGAATAAAATTGCGGTGCTTATAATTATTCCGGTGCGACTTTCGAACCGGTGTGAGTTTAGTTTGGTTCGCTTTATATTTATTTTACATGATACCGGAAAGTATACGAGAAGACATAGCACAAAGGACACGCGAGAGACGCGAGCGAGCACGAAAATCGCCTGCGGCGTGAAAACGTGATGCGCGCGTTATGAGCATCATGTTCGACATGTCAGGGTGTTCTTTTTGTTGGACTATTCTTGAGTGAAAAGAGACTGCTCGTACGTAGTCTAGATACTGGTCCAGAATCCTATGTCGGTAAAATTCAGTCTTTGTCTCACTATTTCATGGCAGAAGGAACTCATCGTCCCAAAAACGGAATATGTAAACGCGGTATAAATCTCCTACCGGAAAAGGATAGAATTAGCTCGTCTGGGAGAAATTTAAGCGGTCGATAATTTCACGTAGCATTTCAGCGTTGATATCCTCGTTTCAGGCTTAGCCGATCGAGTGAAGCGGGATGTAATTTTTGATTATTTTGCAGTATAACTAACGCCAGGGCAGTATGCTTGAGTAGAGTTAGTTTTTTTCGATTTGCCGATGGAGATCCGTCGCGTGGTCAACAGCCTAAATTTTTCTTCTTCAAGGCTATACGTTTTTAATCGATTTCCTGCCACACCGCAGTTAAACCTTGTTTATGTATCTTTCAAACGTCATGAATAGCAGTAGAATCAATTAAAACAAGCAATAAAAAATTTCACGCTTAAAGATTATAACACATTCGCGCGAAAATTAACGCCTAAGTGAAACAGAAACGATCATCAAAACAGATTTAATTACATTGGAATGCTAGTAAGTCACTGGGCTTCACGGGATATCAAGGTCATTTTTGGTTGCTAAGAGCGTCTGGCTCGTTATGGAAAAAAAAACGAGACAATATTTGTAAATATTTTTTATTTATGAAATTAAACAGAAGTTGCTTTTTGTACAACAACAACACACTCTGTGTCCGTGTCTCTATCTTGCCACGCTGCATTAGCCCTTGGCAAACGTTCTTCTCTTTCTTGTTTTTTTATGTCACTATAAGCAGCTTTTCTTAAAGCTTGACTCAAACGTAACGTGGATTTCATCTCTCGACGAAGTTTTTGAAAACGGGAACGTCTCTATAACACGTCCTCTTCTAAAGTAAGCAGTTCCTTTTGAATCCAATGAACTTCCCCCTGCATAATGGGATAATAGACTCGAGTCTGTTCACAAAAGCTTACACGTTTCATGATTGTCACGAATGAAAGTTTTCCAGTTCCACTCTTAATTGTTCAATGTTCTCCGGCAAACAGAAAGTACGGTTGAATAAGGCTTTAATTTCCTGTTGGGTTTTCTCGTCAAGATCTTGGGAACCGACCACAGCATTGCTTTGATGAAGGGTGGGGGGTTTGAGACCCCAGGGTAAAAACTTGCTCCCAGCTACCACACAGGCAGAATCCTCACTGGCGTAGTAGTGGTTTTCAGAGCGGTACCAAGTTTGACTGGGAATGTCAAACAGGTAGACTTCTTTGCTTTGATCCAAAGCCAATTGCACAGTCCACCCTGTTTCCCCTTTGACTCGCTTGGCACCCGTATTTGTTTTTTACCTATCATCCTTTTAGATCCACTTGGTATAAAAAAAGTAAATGGGTGGAGGACCGCCTCCCGCTATCCATTTTTCCCATCATCCTTTGCAATTTCCTTGGTATAAAACCCTCACCACGTGAAGCGGGGCTTTACTCCCAGCTTTAGCCCGTTTTAAAGATGACAGAAGAGAAGAGAAGAGAAGAGAGGGCTTAGACGATCTGACCAGTTTTTTAAATGTCCATGACGACGGGACCTTCAGTGAGGCGGTGAACGAGGAAAGAACGCAACTGGAGAGAACGGAGGTAGAGGATGAAAGGGTAAAAAGAGACCCCCTCATGGAGTTGATGGAAATGAAACGGAAACAACGGGAGCAAAGAAACAGGTACCGCGAGAAACACCCTGCAATTTTTCGGGAGCAAAAAAGAAGGTACCGCAAAAACACCCTGAGGTCATACGTGACCAAAACAGGAGATACAGGCAAAAGAATCGCGAGAAAAAGTGACCGAGATTAAACGGAAAAAGTATCGCGAGGCACACCCTGAGGGAGTTCGAAAGCATCAAAAATAGCGATTCGAGGTGCTGAAGAAGAAACGCCCCCTGAGGGAGTCCACAAGTATTAAAGGTCAATGACAGGCGAACGCCCAGTGCTACAACAACATCAAACGAGAGCAGGAGGCACAGTCATCATGTTGAATGAACAGTTTTTATTTTGATTGTCAGACAAGACTTGTGAGTGACAGTGAAGGCCTGTGAAATGACAGTTTTTTTGTAAATAAATTTTTGTGAAAATTTGAATTAAACACTGGTTATTTTTTCTCAACGACACCAGTCACCATAGCAACAGTATCCAAAAAATCGGAAAAGTACTGCCACGCTCCTGGGAAAGCGTGGACCATATTTGGGTGGTTAGAAGAGGGGGTAACCCTTTGGAACACGCAAGGGGTGCTGGGAGAAATAGAGGAAAAATAGGGGGTGGGGTTCATTATAGGCCAACCAGGTATCTTGGTGGAGATGACAGGTGTCATGCAACCAATCTCTACGAAGTTGGTGACTCACGTGATGTCTGTCACGTCATACCTTTCATGTGGGCGGGGCCTGTCACGTGGCAATAAATGAAGGGGTAGCCCCCTACCCCTCTTGTCTTTGCCCAGGATTCTTTGCGAGGGCGAGTACAAAGGGAAACGATTTCCCTGGGGGCTCAATAATAATAATAATAATAACAATAATACTAATAATAATAATAGTAATAATAGATCACGTGAATCTGCTGACCTGTTGGAAATGGAATGTAGGTTCACATATTTTATTTAGCTTTTTTTTAAATTTTGACAAGCTCCCGTGTGGCGGGAATGACCCTATGCTGACCGGTAGGGATTGCAGGCTCACATTTCAGGGAAAAGCGACGTCCGTTTAGGTTGCCGGGTCCGGTCTAGAAGAAAAAACGGTTGACTGGACCCTAGTGTCACAGACGCGCCTCATCAAAACTCCAAAAAATTTCAAAGTGTCACGTGATGAGTGTGTCTAGCGTCCATTGTTTTTTGTTCTCGACATTGGCGAAGGCGTTTGCGCCCTTTTTTTGCTAGGTCTCGGATTGTTTTTTGTGTGGTGAGGGCTCTTTGAATGTAACAGCGATGGGTCTCGGTGTCGATGTACTTATGACAGGAAGGGCAGTCCACGTACCCACATCGTGGCAGTCGTGACACACTCATCACGTGACACTTTGAAATTTTTTAGAATTCGGTGGGGCGCGACTATGACACTAGGGTCCAGGCACCACGCTACCAACCTGTACATAGCTATTGGGACTTTGAACTTTTCTCATGGGACGCCACTGACCACTCGGGTCCAGGCACACGCTTCCGCTTGTAAACTAAGTGTTGGTTGATTAAAAAATTGATTTTTTTCCTGACAAGTGGCTTGTTGCTATGGTGATTTTTGACATGACAGCTCACCCATTTTCACCTTCGGTATGACGTCACTGACCCTTCTACAACAATCAGAAGACAGAAAAATCCAACATGGCCGACATTTTTTTGCCTTCTTCACCAATCATGACCTAACATCAAAAATGAAATTGGCGTTGCTCATTATGAGTTACTCGTATACTATGAGTATATGGGTGAGCAACTCATCGAGTAACCGAGTTACTCGTGCTCAAAATGCGTTGTTCATTATGAGTTACTCATTCATGAGTCGCTCATTATGAGTTACTCATACACTATGAGTATATGGGTGAGCAACTCATCGAGTAACCTAGTTACTCGTGCTCAAAATGTGTTGCTCATTATGAGTTTGAGTCACTCACTCAAACTGAGTTGCGCCAAGCGCATGGTGCTCATTTTGAGTAAAAGAGCGCCGAGTCCGCATGAGTTAGTGTATGGCACATCTTTTCCAGTATTGTCAAAAACCGTTCAGTCGAAGCTACAATAGAGACCGTCACGAGAAGTTGGGTTGTTGGAAACGTTTAGAAAAACAACAAGGGGAAAGTACAACCATGGCTACTGTCTCCCCAGAGGACGTGATGTCTGAAGTCGGCTCAAACGAAGGAAGCATAAACGAGGATTCAGAGGATAAAGAAAATGACGATCAAAACATGGAAATTGATTCCGAGGACGAAGACGACAGTGAGTTGGAATATGACAGCGGTGATCCATGGGAAGATCTCCGTGCAAAAGTTAAAGAGTCCTTTAGTTCACGCTTCAGAAAACAAGTGGAGCAGTTACTGGAAAAGGGGGCATCTGAAACGGTTGCTCAAGCCAAAGCTTTCAATGCTTTATTGCCAGATTTCAGAATAAAGTTACGGAGGTTGTACTTGTACTATATCTCAAGTGGTTCCGTCGTCTTAAACGTGATCCCGTACACGAAGCAGTCATAAAAACCCTACGTCGTTTCATGGACAAAGAAGAAGATATGGATTATGAAGAGGCCGCGGACGCAGCCGTGGATAGGCGAAAATTTCTATTAAACAGAATTTTTCAACTGCGGCCAATCCCTAAGAACGAAGAAGAAGAGGAGGAGGATTAAGAGGAGGAGGAGGAGGGGGAGGAGGAAGACGACGAAGGAGACAAAGAGAGTTAGCCATGAGACTGTGCAGTGAACCGAGTTGGACAGACGAAAATGTATTGTAACTAACGTGAATAAAGTGATTGTCACGTGAACTCTCCAAGGTTGATTTTGCTACAATTATTGTCTTGAGAAAAGTTCATGTTTGCGCTATTCGAAACTACTCCGAGCTGTCTGTAGCTACAGAGGTTTGACAGAGAGATGTATGGGATCAACAAAGACCAAAGGTGGGGTACCTCTCTTGGTCTAGTTTTCGTCCAAATAAGGGTACCCTGGGGAGGTGGGGGAGGGTTGAAGGAGGTTGGGTATACTGCAAGGCATTGCAACTAACGCAAAAAATCGTGTTTTTTACTGACTAGTCAGTAGTCTTCCACTGAAGTCTCAGCCCACAAAAGCCCTACTGGGCAGGGGTCTTCTCTAATTGAGCTGGTCAACAGTACCACCCACTGGGTCGGAGCCCACAATCCCAATTCTCCTGAGAGCCTAGCCTGCTGGTTAGCAAACTTTTCTGACCTGATCCTAGTCAACGGTCATACCCTGAGACCTGAGCCTGCCATCTTTATCACTCAACCGTTTTTTCTTCTAGACCGGACCCGGCAACCTAAACGGACGTCGCTTTTCCCTGAAATGTGAGCCTGCAATCCCTACCGGTCAGCATAGGGTCATTCCCGCCACACGGGAGCTTGTCAAAATTTAAAAAAGGTCAGCAGAGTCACGTGATCTATTATTATTATTATTATTATTGTTATTATTGTTATTATTATTATTATTATTGAGCCCCCAGGGAAATCGTTTCCCTTTGTACTCGCCCTCGCAAAGAATCCTGGGCAAAGACAAGAGGGGTAGGGGGCTACCCCTTCACTTCATTTATTGCCACGTGACAGGCCCCGCCCACATGAAAGGTATGACGTGACAGACATCACGTGAGTCACCCACTTCGTGGAGATTGGTTGCATGACACCTGTCATCTCCACCAAGATACCTGGTTGGCCTATAATGAACCCCACCCCCTATTTTTCCTTTATTTCTCCCAGCACCTCTTGCGTGTTCCAAAGGGGTACCCCCTCTTCTAACCACCCAAATATGGTCCACGCTTTCCAAGGAGCGTGGCAGTACTTTTCCAATTTTTTGACACTGTTGCTATGGTGACTGGTGTCGTGGGGTACCCCCTCCTCTAGCCACTCAATAGTGACACTAAAAAACAATATATGTAAGAACGTTTGCAACGCGCCAAAACATGGACACGGACAGAGAGTTTGTTGTTGTTGAGAAAAAATAACCAGTGTTTAATTTAAATTTTCACAAAAATTTATTTACAAAAAACTGTCATTTCACAGGACTTCACTGTCACTCACAAGTCTTGTCTGACAATCAAAATAAAAACTGTTCATTCAACATGATGACTGTGCCTCCTGCTCTCGTTTGATGTTGTTGTAGCACTGGGCATTCGCCTGCCATTGACCTTTAATACTTGTGGACTCCCTCAGGGGGCGTTTCTTCTTCAGCACCTCGAATCGCTGTTTTTTGATGCTTTCGAACTCCCTCAGGGTGTGCCTCGCGATACTTTTTCCGTTTAATCTCGGTCACTTTTTCTCGCGATTCTTTTGCCTGTATCTCCTGTTTTGGTCACGTATGACCTCAGGGTGTTTTTTGCGGTACCTTCTTTTTTGCTCCCGAAAAATCGCAGGGTGTTTCTCGCGGTACCTTTTTCTTTGCTCCCGTTGTTTCCGTTTCATTTCCATCAACTCCATGAGGGGGTCTCTTCTTACCCTTTCATCCTCTACCTCCGTTCTCTCCAGTTGCGTTCTTTCCTCGTTCACCGCCTCACTGAAGGTCCCATCGTCATGGACATTTAAAAAAACTGGTCAGATCGTCTAAGCCCTCTCTCCTCTTCTCTTCTGTCATCTTTAAAACGGGCTAAAGCTGACAGTAAGGCCCCGCTTCACATGGTGAGGGTTTTATACCAAGGAAATTGCAAAGGATGATGGGAAAAATGGATAGCGGGAGGGGGTACCCCACCCATTTACTTTTTTTATACCAAGTGGATCAAAAAGGATGATAGGTTAAAAACAAATACGGGTGCCAAGCGAGTCAAAGGGGAAACAGGGTGGACTGTGCAATTGGCTCTGGATCAAGGCAAAGAAGTCTACCTGTTTGACATTCCCAGTCAAACTTGGCACCGCTCTGAAAACCACTACTACGCTAGTGAGGATTCTGCCTGTGTGGTAGCTGGGAGCAAGTTTTTACCCTGGGGTCTCAAACCCCCCACCCTTCATCAAAGCAGTGCTGTGGTCGGTTCCCGAGATCTTGACGAGAAAACCCAACAGGAAATTAAAGCCTTATTCAACCTTACTTTCTGTTTGTCCGGAGAACATTGAACAATTAAGAGTGGAACTGGAAAGCTTTCATTTGTGACAATCATGAAACGTGTAAGCTTTTGTGAACAGACTCGAGTCTATTATCCCATTATGCAGGGGGAAGTTCATTGGATTCAAAAGGAACTGCTTACTTCAGAAGAGGACGTGTTAAAGAGACGTTCCCGTTTTCAAAAACTTCGTCGAGAGATGAAATCCACGTTACGTTTGAGTCAAGCTTTTAGAAAAGCTGCTTATAGTGACATAAAAAACAGCAAAGAGAAGAACGTTTGCAAAGGGCTAATGCAGCGTGGCAAGATAGAGACACGGACACAGAGTTTGTTGTTGTTGTTCAAAAAGTAACTTCTGTTTAATTTCACAAATAAAAAATATTTACAAATATTGTCTCGTTTTTTTTCTTCTTTGAAAAATAGGGGAAGGGGTCCCACTCCCCTTTTTTTAAAAAATTCACGTGACTTTCCCTTGCCAGGGGGTTATTCCGGTAGCGCATGTAAGCTTCACAAAGTGTCTCCTCTTTTTTCGATCTTCTGAGCCCGCGATCCACTTTTCACCTACTGGTCAGCGGTGTCCCACCCTAGCCAGAGGGCTATTCCGGTAGGTCATGTAAGCGTCACGAAGTGTCTATGGTCACGTGGTAAGATGGTTGCTATGGTGATTTTTGAATGACAGCTCACCCGTTTTCACCCTTTTTTACTTCCAGTGTGACGTCACTGTTTTGTCTCCACCAATCAGAAGCCAAAAAAATCCAACATGGCCGACTTTTTGGCGTTCTCCACCAATCAGATCTTAGGGGGTGTGTATGCAAATTAATTGTGAAAATTTCCCTGAAGGGGCCTGCCTTACTACTCAGCCATTTGGATTATTTTCGAGCCGTAAATTTGAACGACCGAGTAATGTCAGTTCAATTGTCAGGTGGCCGATTTGAAATTTGCGATATCAATACGGGCTTACAGGTCGTACAGCAATACCTATTCGGTTTAATTTTATAACTTATCAGACAGAATGCTTTCTTCTGATTTAGAAAACAAATTTTGACAAGTACTCAGAGTAATTGCCAGCAGAAAACCAAATTGGCTAGACTGGCTTAGTGTTGCTTAGTGCCCGGGTATAATGTCAGCCGGCAACTTTCAGGTGGCGGATTTGTCGCAAAGCGTGTGAAAGTTGCGATATCAATACGGGCTTACAGGTCGAACAGCAATACCGGTTCTGTTCAATTTTCTATTTTAGAAAGCAAAGTTTAACAAGTACTCAGAGTAATTGCGAGTGGAAAATGAAATTGGCTAGACTGGCTTAGTGTTGCCTAGTGCCCGGTATAATGTCAGCCAACAACTGTCAGGTGGCCGATTTGTTGCAAAGCGTGAGAAATTTGCGATATCAATGCGGGCTTACAGGTCGAACAGTAATGCCTGTTCTGTTCAATTTTATAACTTATCAGACAGAATGCTCTTTTCTGATTTAGAAAACAAAGTTTGACATTAGTACTTGGAGTAATTGTCACCGGAAAACCCAACTGGCTAGACTGGCTTAGTGTTGGTTTATGAGTCACCCTTGTTGCTCACGTATGTTAAGAATGTTTACATCTGTTTGTTGCATTGTACGTATTTTGCCACATGTATAACTCAATTTTCCTTCGTTAAAACATGTCTGAGCTCGTTATTTGTTTGTAATTCTAATTGTATATCCAGGCGGACATCCAAGGTAAAGAATCTATGACAAGTTATCCCGACGGAGCAAAGAAAATTGGTAACCGTTTCATTTTTTGCCATAAATAATTACTGACCATTGTCCAAAAGTAGTATTTTCTCTCACTTTCATTTGCCTTTTCCGTTCGTAGTCGTTCTTTGTTTTTTCTTCCAAGAGCTATATTTTTGTTTCTAATTGTTGGTTGTTCTTCCCTTTTCTTATATATCATATATATTTTGAAATAAAGTGTAAATTTTCAATTGCAATAGTAGAGTTATTTTACTACCATTGTTGGTTCAGTACACGTGACAAGCACCTATAAATGACTCTGGGATAGCTAGCAACACAACAGGAAAGCTTCAGAACGAACTCAGTTTTCAACTTATTGGGGTTCAATGAACAACTCTATTTGTTTTACTTTTACAACACAGACTAATGCAGAGAGATTGAGATTGTGAAAGATAGGGAAGAGGATACGATACTTGCAAAATCGCTGAAACTGGAATTGGTAACAGTCATTTGCATTAGTTTTGGACAGTAGAGTACTTAGTACAATATTTACAATTTCCGTAACCTTGAAAGTATTAAAAAAGATTGCGATGAAAAAGGCAAGCGGTAACATTACCACCCTTTGTAACCTTGTATAAGGTTGTCAATCTTATCATTCTTGATAAAGGAAGGAATTTTGTCCTCATTAAGGAAAGATTTCGGTGATTTGCTATTTCAAGAAAAAAGCATAACGTGGATCAAAAACAAGAATATTCACGAACAGGGTGGATAAACATGAAAACACTCACCATCAACTCAGGAGTGAAGCAAGCTTGTGTGTCGACTCAGGAAGAGAAACAAATCAGAATGCTAGACTACTTTTCAGCTGTCGTATAGTTAAAAATTGAATACACATGTACTAACACAAGCTGGTGAGGAAATGAGTGATTGTTTGACTACTGAAGTGAGACAATGTAAACTGAACGCTAGTCCATGAAGAATGACAAAAATGAAAAACAAAGTCGGTATCCCATACAACCTGCCAGGCAAACTGAGCCGTAACGACCAGCTCTAAATAAGAAATTTTGTAATAATTAAAAGTAGTTGAACTCAGTGGCACACGAATTTAGACACCCTAGATTTTAAAATCTTATATATTCTCTTACAAAGTCGAGAAACAAGCTAGATAGACGAAATCTCTTAAACATTTCGTGAGACAGCTATATTTATGAATGCCCGGGTAGTGCCAGGTGGCCGATTTGTCGCAAAGGTGTGAAATTTGTGATATCAATTTGGACTAATTACAAGTGGAATTTTAAGGCCCAGTGACTTCTTTGTTTTATATTCACTCAGAATTTTCTTTAATGATTTGAAAATACTAAGCTCGACAATTGATAAATGTCAACGCAAAACCAAACTAACTAGACCCTGGCTGAGTTATGTCTTCTTCAAATCAAGAATCACTTGGGCTTCTTCCTCACGTGTACTATAAGAACGTTTGTATTTCGTAGCAAGCATAACTGAATTCTCCCAGCTGCTTTTGTAATATAGATTTGTCAAAACATGTCTGAGCTCCTAGGTTGTGGTGTAATCCAGGTCGACGCCCATACAATGTTCCGCAGGAGTTTTTCGTACCATAAATGGTTTCTGACCATTCAGTCTAAAGACTCTCACTTTCTTTTGCCTTTTCCGTAGTTTTTTCCACAATAACCACAATTTGTTTCTAACTGTTGATTGTTCTTTACTTTTTTATATTTCATATTTGTCTTGAAATGGCGTAAATTTTCAATTGCACCAGTAGAGTCACCAAAGAAGATCGTTAGACGCTACCTATCCACCCATTTACCACACCACTGTTTGGTTCAATACATATGACAAGCCTAGGAAAGAACTCAGTTTTCCTCTTATAATTACATTGCCGCCGATTATACGGTTTCAGCCCCACTAGCCTTCAGACTCAGGTGTGGTGCCCAGGAGAAAGTAAGAGTAAAAACTGGAAAAATTCGCTGAAGTTTGGCAACAGTCATTTACATTACTTTTGGAAATTACTGTAAACTAAGCATAATATAAAGAATCAGAAACTTTGAAAAGATGGTGCGCTTCAGGCTCGGCCAAATATACGCCTTAGGAAACGCGATACCATTTTCACCCTTTTAACATTGTAACTAATAAATCTGTTGTTCTTGTCCTTCTTGATATCGGAAGGACAGCTGCATTTTAGCCTTGACAAGGAGGCGTTCGAGCCCTGAATTTTCACGAACGGATGGATAAACACGCTTAAGATAACTAAATCACTCACCATTAACTTAGTCAGAAGCGAAGCAACTTAGCAATCTTGCAATGTGTAATTTGATTCAATGATGATCTACTGGTGACAACTGAACGATAGTCCATGGAGTATGACAAATTTAAAGGGCTTAACATAAAGTCCGGTTTACACGACAGGATTTGCAGGCCTGATTTGTCTGCCCGACAATACCGGAGCGCGAATCGTACTGGCTGACAAATCGGCCCGACCAGGAGCCGAAAGAAGGTAGCATTTAGATACACGTACGATTCATGCTTTTATTATCTCAGTTCAGGGGTCCAAATACATAGATTTTTGTGGTGGCTTAAGGCTAGTATACAGAGCAAAATGCAAAGGTGTGACAACTTTTAATTCATTCGCGTACTTTTTGGAGGACAATTAACCAATCAAAATTCGAAGATTGAGAAACCACAAGGGGAGGAACTTGAGTTAAGGCGCCATCTGTACCTACTGCTGGAAATTCGACATGCATTTTTTCAAGTGTTTTAAAACGATCATTTTAATAATCTTCTAATTTTAGTTTTAAGATTAGTAGCCGAATTGCAGGCAATGGAAACTCCTACTCGAACTAGAAATCAATTTAATAACAGAGCACTAAGCCTTTTGATGAAGTTTTGGATAGGGAAGCCTTTGTCTCGGGGAGCTTATGCAAGCTCCCAGCTCAAGCGCAGTTTCTTGATGTTGGGGATGCCGTGATCTGCAACTGACGTGAAGCAAAGTGAAACGACAACAAAAAACACCCATGCAGTCCTGAACATTAAAGTACCTCAGGATAAATAATTGTAACTATTAAATGCTTACCTAATTTCAGTAATAGTAATAATAATAATAGTAATAATAATAATAATAATAATAATAATGAAAAACAGCAACAGAATTGAGGAGGAAATTACGCTTTTGCGCCAAAATGCGTCTTGCCTCTTAAATGTTTTTGTATTTTTTTTATTATTTTTCACAGACCGAGTACAGTCTTTTTACCTAAAAAATCATCCTTGGCTATAATATTTACCAAATTCTCACTTTTAAAAGGAGAATTTGAACACTATTTACCACAGACAGAAACATAATTTCAAAATATTTGCCCCACAAACTGAGGAAAAAGCAGAGGAAAAATGTTCTTTTCAACTTTAAACCACACAGAAGTCCTTGAACGTATTAAAGCAGCTTTTAGCGGTAAGCCGGGTACACTTGCAGAGACTATATTTTAATAGTTGGTTATAAATGCTGAAAAAAAAGGTGGAAATACTTTTTAATAACAGGTAATGCGTGAGGCCTTTGAAAACCCCATCTCGAGAATAAAGAAAAGCCACAGCAAAACCTTTATCTCAGGTGCGAAATTACTGGAGCGACTCAAAGACTAGTGCCAGAGCTGAACTTTTTTGCTTGCCAAGTCAATGTGGGTGCAGAAATTTGTCGGAGGACTTTCCTTTGCCAGCTGTCTCAAAAAGACGAAGAAACATGTTCAGTACATGTTGCAAGGAAATTCTGCACTGAAGCAAACTGAATGACTTTATAGACACTAGAAAATGGCGAATTGTTTGGCGCGAGAAACGATGTGGCCGGCGCGCTTGTTTTCCTGCCCTTTATCTGGCCTTCAGGTAAACACTGTTGTATTTCAAGAAATTTCCATGTGTGTAATTTTCTTTTCTGTTATGTTGCCATTTTTCATGGAATTACGTCAATTATTTAAAGATTAAAATCCTTTAACCTTATCCTGAATCGTTTTGTCCAGGATAGTAAATGACTATCAATGGTTTTTAACCAATCACGGCTTCCTGCTTCGCTTAATTGTGGCTCTCTTGTAAAACAAGCAAGCAAACAAACAATTCTCATTTTGGCTATAGACTTGGGTTCGATTCCTCACTACGCTGATTTTTGTCAATCGTTTTCTTTTAACTGTGAAAAAAGATTTACCGTTCATGTATTATAATTTTAAGTGAAAGACATGACCTCATTCTGAGTTATACATTCTGGTCACAACGCTTTTATATTTCATATCTAAACGATGAAACGATGAGGCTGCTTAATTTTGAAAAGACTTAATCCCTTGGTAAAGAAAATGTGTTGTAATTTTGGAGTAAAAGGACCGAATTTAAAAGTTTTCCGATTTTCACTGAACGTGGCGGATCCTACTTTATTAACTATATTTGACCCAGCTCCTTAGTACTGATTCACACTTTGTAAAGTTCTTTCCTCGGTCTTTTTGATGGTGGGTTAACTTGCCTCCGTTGTCATTTTCTCAAAACCTTCCTTTATTTCTCTTGCGTAGCCCGCCTCGCTCCACGCAATGATTTCAGAACTCATATAAAGAAGTTAATTTTGATCAATTTCTTTTAGTCGGCAGCATTCAGCAGGAGTAGAATGTTTCACACCGGTGATAAATTTCTGGCTCAAATCCTAGACTAATATAACCTGTGTTTTAAAGGAGTCAACCGATTTCGATGTGTGTGTGTGTGTGTTTTCGGGAGTGGATCCAAAGTAAGGCTAGAGATCAGCGACTTTAGTTTGTTACAAACCTTCCCGCTTTTCATACCAAAATGATGATGTTCAGAAACTTATTTGCATAAGAACAACATGATTCGCAAAAGCAGAGAGTGCTGTAACTGGCAAAACAAAGTCAATTCAAGCCTCTCTTAGACTCAAAAACCACCATGCTAATTGAGCACACAACTGTAAAATGGTTCAGTATTATTAATCGGTTGTCGAACGTTTTTTCCTGTGACAGTAATTAGCCTAATGATTCGCTGAAACTGGTTGAAACGCTCGGTTCAAGAGGAGCACAATGTAAATGATATAGACTTACTGAGAGAGAGCCTTGGTAATACTGAAGAGTTTTTACAAAGGTATTTCAATCTGTGCTTTATTTATTCCATTCAATGATATCCCCGGATAGATGTGGTTGTAATTTTAAGTTCACACATCCAAGTACGCTCGTGATGAGTTATTCTTATAAGAGATTTCTTGATCTTTGTTTTCATGCAATTAATTTCAGCAACGTCTAATTGAAAAACGGTATTAACGTTATTTATTTTCTCTTCGTAGTTGCGGAAGTTGCGAAATTTGTTTTAATGACTTTTGCACGTACGATTAATCAACTTCGTCATTTTTTGAATCAATCCTGTAGTTAACTGCATAATTATGCAACTATGTGTGGATGATAAGGGGAAGTGGGTGACAAGGTGCTCCACTTAAAATTATAGCCCCATGTACTCCTGGAGTGTCAAACTACCAAATCTACAGCTCAGGGGGGTGCACAAAGTGGATGGGTAGGAGGGAGTGAGCCTCCATAAACCCTGATGGCTGTGAGCATTCTTGGGAAAAGAA
Source organism: Siderastrea radians (assembly GCA_964017195.1). Taxonomy (NCBI): domain Eukaryota; kingdom Metazoa; phylum Cnidaria; class Anthozoa; order Scleractinia; family Rhizangiidae; genus Siderastrea; species Siderastrea radians. The sequence continues at coordinate 7,809,231 of OZ024890.1, read as the reverse complement.
GAGGGAGTCGGGCATCTTTTCTGAACGGGGGAGTGGGCCTCCACTAAGATAAATCCAAGGAGTACAGAATGGAGGGAGCTGTGCCTTCAAAATGTCGAGTCTATGGGGGCAAATGTGTGATAAGAGGAGCAGTTCATCCCCACTCGCAACTTAGCTGAATAACAGGATATTTTCCTCTAGATGATAAAATTACAATATATAACAAGGTCAGTCGTGTGATTTAAATGTTAATTGACATAACGTTTTACTGTCATGCTGATTGCAATTGACAATTAACTACAACAAAATATACGTATTTTCTTCCAATGGAGTGTAATGCAATATTATTTGCTAGCAATAGATGGAGAGGTTCGAGAAAACCTTTGTCTAGTACTAGTGATGTGCGATCTGATTGGATGATCAAAGAATGGGAATTCCTGAGGTTATGGCGCGAGGTCAATTGAGATACTATACATTACTGGACAAAGGTCAAAGTTCAAACAAGAGTCGTTGATTATTAAACAAAAACGTATATCAAATGTTCAATAAATTTTGATTCTTTGATCCTTCCGTCTGGTAATTTTCTACAACGTCAATTACAAATTAGATAGGTAGGTATCATTAGTCATTTTTCTGGTTTTCGTTTTTTTGTTTTTAGTTTGTTTGTTTTTTTTTTTTTTGCTGGCTTGGCTTCATTTGTTTTCAGCCGAATAGCAGGAAACGATAAGGAACTTAAATTAAAACGACGGCGAAAGAGACGACGACGACATCTGGTGAGCGCAGCTGAAAGGTATGCCTTAGTCGTCGTCGTGGTTGTCAACCATAGCACATTAAAAGAATTTGCTTACTGTGCTTGCGCACGCACTCTCATTTGACTCCAAGCGATCTTAGCTTTTATGATCCCTTAATATTGACGCCGAACGGTTATAAATCTGCATCAACGTTGCGCAAGCGATTTGTTAGCTAGGAAGCTTGTCGGCCATTAATACCTTGTACACCTATTCGGTTAACAGAAGAAAAGAAATCTCCATTTTTTTCTTGATACGTTCGTTTGGTGACAAATTTTTGAAAACCTTAATTAGCTTTTAGAGAAAATAGCTGATATCGTTGGGGGGGGGGGAGAGGAGGTATAGATGGCAAATGAGAAACTGGCTTCTCATTTGACTAATCAGTCAAACAATGGTCCATGTTACACATATTGCTAATACCCTTGCACTCTTTTACACAGTCTAAGAGTTTCTTGTTTAAGAAGAATCGTTACATTTTTTTCTCCTCAGAGAAGACCCGCTATCACATTACTCAGAAGTGCTAATTTCTCACACTTAATTTCTACGCTATCATCGTATACCTACCAAGTACAAATGATGGTCTATAGACAGGCAGTTTTTGACAATCGCTATGCCCGTCCTTGGCTTGTGGTTTCACTAATTTTCTACTGTTCTTCTACTGTTCGTTACCCTATATTAGATAATTTATCAAGAAGTGTCTCAAGGAAATCAACCATGGCCTAACTGTAAATAGATTTACTGAACATTCCAGTAAAAAAGCAAGGGTTAATTGATTTTAATCATCTTCAATTTCGTCTTCTGTAGTCCTAATGTCGAATCTTTTGCGCGTTTTTCCAATGTATTTATCATAGAGATCCATTGGAACAGCTGGCGAATAATCATCGTAACTTTTCAAATAAACCACTTGATCGCCATACTCGTTAATTATTCTCTCAACATTTCGTAATTCAATATTGATAGGGAATCTGACATGATTCGCCGTGACAATCGGTTCGCCGGGATTCTCGATTGAAATTTCGAATGTTTCTGACCCAACCTGAGAGGGCCATTGATTTAAAGTAAGTGTAACTGATTCACCGTCAACACCCAGTGGCTCAAGAAAATATTTGTTACTAATGATCACAACATTTTTGCCTCCCTTCATGTCAACCGAGAAATCAGCTCTATTGGTAGCTGTGTGAGTTTGAAATTTCAGAAGCAAGAGCTCGTTTCTGTCACTGAAACGGGGAAACGGATGCATAGGATAAGGGAAGGGGATGGAGTAGTTTATGATGTCAAAGTTTAGCCCCCAAGGAGAAATATGTGCAAAATCAATTGGTCGAGGGTTGGCATCATTGATAAACAAGTTCCCTGTGGTTGCTGTATCCAACTCAATCTCTATCACAGGATTCCACTGTTTGCTATTAACTATCAGTCTTTTGTGCCATAAGACAATTAATTTGGGGTCAATATTGTTACTGTTTTCACTTACTAAATTAATTTTCGGAGGTCGTTTGCTTCTGTCTATAATTTGGTATTTACAGGCCCTTCTACGACCAAGGTTTAGATCATCATAATTGAACTCATACACATTGCTTCCTGACATTTGGACGACTACAAAATTTTCTGGATAAAGAACAACATGATCGTTAAATGGTGAGCCGTGAAATACCTTGACATTTTTTACTGTGCCGAGTAAGTGTGTCCTTCTATGTTGTCCATGGTAATATTTCACAACATCCGTTTTAGAATCAAAGAAGACACCTTTGATGTCTCCTCTGTCTTTCGAGATTCCTTGGAAGGACAGTGTGTTGTAGATACCATCTCCCAAGTCAGCAGTTAATAAATTATCGAAATCACTATCAAACTTTCCTATCATACCATTTATATTCAAGCAATCCGTTCCGTCTCCTGTGTAAATTTTTATTTGATTGTCCGTTAAATTTCTGTATTCTCCTATACTAACCACGTCGTTTTGGTCTACATTTTCGCAGCTAAGGGTATTGATATCAATGCCGTTTAGGTTTTCCCAAGAAACAAAGTCTGTATTAACGAAAACATGAACACCTCCATATGAACTGCCTTGCTTGAATTTTCCATAAAAATCAAAACCAGTTTTACCGATAGTTTTACCCAAGCCAGTGGGGCTTGACTCTACAGGCATTACTGGACTCTCTATTCCTCGGAAATGACCCATGCATAGGTATGTCTTATTGTTTAACTCTTTCCTTGCTTCATCCAGATCATTTTTAGTTAATTTATAACCTACGTATTTTCGAAGGTGCAAAGAAGTTTGGAATTGGGGATAAAGGCGGTTTCTATACCTCTTCTTATGAAAACATGCCCAATCATACATGCTTAAGTCGTGACCCCTAGCTATTGCCCTCTGATTTAAAGAGGCCTGATTGTTAACATAAACATCAGTGTACGGTGACCCCACCTTGTCCAAAAACTCTATCCGCCTGTCGATTTGCGCAATGCAAGAGTCCCTTAAGTTTCTAAGCCCTCTCAGTCTTGCTTTGTATTCCTCGACTGCTTGTTTATCATATCCTGGTGACCCAAACAGCTCGATCAGAGTGGCGGCAATTCCGAGAAACGCCCCAGCTATAGCTCCAATTGGTCCCAGCAAAGCTGATCCTGTTGCTATTGCAGCAATGAAGGTGCCTAAACCAACAACTCCAGCAGCAATACTTAATGAGGCCGCAGCGATGCCATGGGGATTATTATCTTTGATGGCCATTTCTAGTCCCCAGATGTTGAGACCAATGGTTAGGGTATCCGTGATTGGCCCAAGCACGTCAAATACTGATGCTCCCCTTAACCACTTGCCTGCTTTAGTGAAAGCCTTGCCAACTTTGCTAAAACGAGGGAACTTGTCAGCATCGACCTTGAGCGCATTCTTCAAAGCTTGCTTGGCCTTTCGGATAGCACCTTGGTCTACGCTCCTTTTCGCGGACTTCGCAGCTTCATTCTTTAAAACCTTGTTGTAATTTTCCCATGCCCTCCTAGTACCCGCAAACTCTGGTTTGCTTCTGACGTAATTTGTTATTTCTTCCGCGGCAGGAAGTACTGCCCCTCCTCCAACATCCAGTAGGGACAAGGTCAGAGCTGATTGAACAAGGGCCTCTTGGGCTTCCTCTAGCTTCTCTTGTTCCAGCAACGATAACGTGGCAACGGTACTGGACCTCGAGTAGGCGCCAAGTAGGGTATTAGGGACAAGGGTTGCCTTGGCGAGTCTTGAAGTGAAAGAAGCAGATGTCGTCGAGCACAAGACGATCATGTGGAATAAAAGCAGTAACAAAGAGGCCATGTTTCCTCTAATGGTTTTTCACTTCGTTTTGCCAGCCAGTGAAGCCCCAACAGTTGAGCAGACCTGGTCAAATGGTGGAAAACGAAAATCTTAACCTTAATCTACAAATCAACAAGGGCAACGACAAACGAAATTGATGGAAAAATAAAGTTGGAGTATTTCGGATTTTAGTCTGCAAATTCGATGTTTCAGTGTATAATTGCAGCAATCATTATATTTATTTGAACAAATACATAAATACAACAATTGATTGCATCTTTTTAAAGGAAATTCACAACTTTAATAATACTGAGGAAATTTTTATGTACGTTTTTTCCTCTTAGGTAATTTGAGAACACAGTGTTAATCACCGGGCTATGGGAGTTCATTTAGGAGGGAGAGAGGTGCTTGCTATCATCACCTGTCCCCGTTAAATTTTTTCTTTTCGCTGTGTGTTTATGCCTTAGATAAATTTTGGTAACGTTTGATGTGAATTGGTTGCTATGGTTTCAATACATGACGTCATAAGACGCATGAGGTCAAGAAACTTTAAAATTATATTTCGTTTTTCTCAACCTTATAACTGAAAATAACAAAATGCTAACAAAATCAGCAAAACGTTTCCTTTTATCAAATGCTACATTTTTAGCAAAAACATCTATATCCACAGTTGTCTGATAAATTTCAATTTTGAATCAACCAAGACCGTTCTGGATGACGTCACAGGCCTCCCAGCTCCGCCAAAAACCGATAATATTTATATCTCATCTTCTAGCACACATATTAAACTATCTACGGATGTAAAATCTTTTTTAACATGGAGCGAGCTTATAAAAAGAGGCTGAGGTGTTCAGCCTGTCAATCAAAGATCCCAACAGGCATTGATGGAAGCATTTGATTAGTCAAAAAGAAAACGTGCTTTGATTCGAACATTTACTGACAAGATTCTTGGCCCATAAATGAGATAAAGAATTAGATTTATCTGGGTGACGAAGTGTTGGGTAATCGAATGTGAATGGAAATACAACTCGACCCGAATTTACATTAGCAATTTAAATTTTTCAAGAACGAAAGAGTTATAGTGCAACGAATTCAACTGGGCCACCCGAAATTTTTCTGCCAATCACAAGGCGAGTTCAGAACAAAAGAATCGGGGTTGCGCTTGCTTTCGGACCAATCACAATAGGAGAAAATTTAACTAGTTTGAATGGGAATTGACGCGGAGGGCTTTGCGAAGGCGAACCTCAACGCTTATTCTCATGGCAAAATGTTGTTCCTTTCGATCAATGACAAGGCAAACAAATGAAAAGGGAAAAATAAAAAAAAATTCTGAATGTGATTCGGTTATTTTGAAGACTGCAGCAAACAAAGCACAAAATATATTTAACGGATGACGGCCTGGATTGAAGACGAAACGGACTCAGCGCAAATATATTTACCGAATGCTGAAGACAAAATGGGCTAAACACAAATGTTTATAATTACCAAAGGATAGCCGCAAATGTTTAAAAAGACAAAATGGATTCAGTGCAATTATGTATTACCGGATGACGGCGGGGATGACGAAACGGATGACAAATGCACATGTTTACTGAATGACAGCCGCGCCCACAACAAAATATTCTGACTTCGGTCGTAACACAAGAGAGTTGAGAAACGCTATTAATTAAACCGTAAGGCTGAGAATAATTCTGTCACAGAATTTCTGTCAAATTTATGTCACAGACGTCACAGGTTGAAAACTTATTAGCCTCGAAATATTTTTGGTGATCAAGAAACTGCGTTGACTGTCAACATGTTGTTACAGTCCAGTGTTTTCCAATTAGCGGGTCACAGAAGTCTTACATAGAAATCTTGGTCTTCGAGATTTTTATTTTATTTTGCCCTCTTTTTGTCCCCGTCATCCAGAAGCAATTTTCGTCCTCAACATTCTCGGCTTTCATTCAAATAAACGCATTTGTGTCGAGTTTGTTTCGTATTCAAACTTCTCGGCCGTCATGCCATAAAACATATTTTGCATTGAGTCCGTTTCGTCTTCAAGATTACCGGCCGCCAGTTGGCAAATAATTGTTTCTCTTGCTGTTTGCATGTCTCGCCGTTGACCAAAATAAATGTCATTTCGCCATAAAAATAAGCGTAGCCCTTCGCATCGATTCCCGCTCGAACCAGAAGTAAAATCTTACCCTATTATTTTTTTATTTTTTTTAATTTTTTTTTTGCAATAAAAAGCATTATTGGTGTTAGTGCTTACAGTACAAGAAAAAACAATAAACAAGAAGCAAAAAAAAAAAAAGAATAAAAAATAAAAAATAAATAAATAAATAATGAAGGTATTGCCGTGCGTTACAATTACTTTTACATACAGTGCATACATTTATCGCTAAACTTACTTATACAGGGGTCTAAGCTGAAGAAAACATAGAAATAGTAGTATTAAAAAAAAACTGCAAAAGATTTCCATATATTTCTTTGCATTCAGGCAGTTTGTTATTTTGGACTGCGATTTCTCTTTGTATATAAAGACTCTCTGTCGACTACAATGCAATGCGCGCGTGTGTTTATGTTTTGATTCCTTTGGAGAGAGAACATTGTGATAAAATGGCTAGATTTGAGCCCTTTAGCTACCAAGAAAGGAAATAAAGGTGTTTACTTCGTTAGGTGTATACGTTTTGTCAATAGAACGAGCTAAATTTTATGGTTTATAAGTCTTGCAGATGACTGCAATAAAATACGATTCATCGTTGACTGTCATTACACGTCACGCAGTCAGAGAAATATTTTCAAATTTACATAGTGCATTTGGTTTTAACTGTATCGGGTCATGAGTTCTCTCATTCATTTATGTTCAACAGCACTTATACCTTAATATACCTCTCTTTAAAATTTCCAAAGGCGTGTAGAGTAAAAGCAATTGACATTACTTTATTTTATCACTAACGGTTGCAAAACCGCGATTTGTCACCCGCGGTGTTTGTTGAATACTCAGTCACGTCCGACCTACAGAAACATTTATTACTGTAGTCAGTTTGATATTCACTCACATTCAGTTCCACATAACCATAACGATTCTGTTATTTTTCCCTATGAACTCACTGGATCGTCCATACTCACATTATTCTGATATGAGGTATAAATAAAAACTTTCCGCGTGGTCTCCCTTGACGGTTGAGAGCTGTGCGAAACATCGAGTGTCCGAATGTCGCTTTGGTGACCCGAAGAATAAAACATTTTTTAAATCAACACTGCTCCAATAGTTCCCTGATAAATTTCATAGCTTCATAAGAAAATCTCTATCCATTCTACGGAAAGATGACTTGGATGAAGGCAGATTTCCATAGCCTTCAAATGCCGACGCAAAACTTTGGGGTTTCGTGGTCCACGAAACCTCCGTTTAGGCGCGCGTTGCATTGTGGTCGACAGAGAGTCTTTAAGTTTTTCTTTTAGGAGTGACAGAAAACTTTCGAAGCATAGTTTTTCGTCGTGTAAACATTTACAGAAAATGGAGTATTTCGCAATAAGAAGCGTGTAGTTTAAGGAGTACGAGTGCATCCTTTTGTCAAGAATTCCATATAAAATCATACTGTTTGATAATGTGATCTTTTCTTTAGTTTTGCTGGACCACCAGTTTTGAAACAAATTCCAAAATAATAAAGTTGAAGAGCAGTGTAAGAACATGTGATCTAAAGAACGTCTGTCAGTGAGACATTGAGGGCATAATTCACTATCCGATATTTTGGCTTTGAAAAGGCTAACTTTTGTTGGAAGGATATTATGAATAAGCTTATATTGAAACATTGATATCTTTATGTCATTTTTTATCTGGAAGGGTAATTCGTAAACTTTGTTTAAGTTTGCTCGGTTAACACCATACCTCAAAATTTTGCTTTCAGCGGTTGGTGGTAAAAAAACCTTTTTTAACATAGCGGAGTAGACGTTTTTGGTAGAAATTATGTTTGTTTTATGATTTCCATTTTCTGCTGTTTCCCGGGGAGTTCTTTTAATTTTTACTTTCCAGTCATTCGGAATGGAATTGATCAATCCAAAATATAAAGTAAAAGGTGTTTCAAGATGAAATTTCTCGGAGAATTGTTTAAAAGAAAGGAAAATACCGTCATTTTGGAGAAGGTCTTTAATACGTAGAATATTTTTTTCGAACCAATTTTTGTAAAACGGTGTTTTACCCTCGATTTTTAAGTTGCAGTTGTTCCAAATTATTTCGTTGTGTAGCGATGTGTTGTTCTGAAAGGTCTGTTTTGTGCTCTGCCAATGTTTTAAGACTTCGTGGTAGAAGCTTGGGAGGCGGTTAAGTTTCAGCAAGTTAATATCATAATCGCAGTGTGTTAGAAAAGAGAGTCCTCCATGATGTTCTAATGCGATCTCAGGGATTGTTTTCCAGGACGCATCAGTATTGGTTTGCAAACGTGGTATCCAAGCGACCTTTAAAGCTTTATTCATGATGTTAAAGTCAGTCATTTTAAGACCGTCGTGTTTTTTTTCACCAATGATAGTTGATTTTATCTTTGCAGGCTTTCCATCCCAAATAAAGTCAAAAATCCACTTCTCGATTTCTTTGATATATTTTTCTGGGATAACAAGAACAGATGCATTGTAGATTAATTTTGAAAGCCCGAAAGTTTTAACAATGTTTATTTTTCCGTACAGTGTTAAGTTTCTTCTCTTCCAACTATTTAGCGTCTTTTCTAAGTTTCGGATTTTCTCTGCGAAGTTTAACTCATTGGTTTTATTTGTGTCATACGAAAAGAAGATACCAAGAGCTTTTATTGGGTCCCGCGGCCAACGAAAGCCAAAGGGAGTTTCGGTTTTATTTTTCCATTGACCAAGCCACATTCCCTCAGACTTTGTTGTATTAATTTCTAGACCGGAGAGGTTTTTGAACTTATCAAGTAGAGTTAGCAAGTGGTCAACAGAATCCAGATCCCGAACAAAAACAGTGGTATCAACTGCGCATAGGGAGACTTTAATTTCTTTCTCACCTACCTTAATGCCTTTTATGCCGGTATCGTTTTTAATTGCTCTTCCGAGTATTTCTATGCCAATTACGAACAATAGTCCGGACAACGGACAACCTTGTCTAACAACTCGTTCTACTGGAAAGAATTCCGATCTAAATCCATTGTTAAGAACGCAGCTGGAAACATTGTTGTATAAAATTTTAACCCAGTTTTTGATGTACGGCCCGAAATTGAATTTTTCAAGGCAGTTGTTAATAAAGTCCCTTTCAATGGTATCGAAAGCTTTTCTGAAGTCTATAAATAGGGCGATTCCAGGAATATTGTTTTCTTCTGTGTAGTTCATGATGTCGGAAATTAAACGAACATTTTCACCAATGTACCGGTTTTTGATGTAGCCGGTCTGATCGGGATTAATTATTCTTGGAAGTACTTTTTCTAACCGTTTTGCAATGACTTTCGTTAATATTTTATAATCAGTATTTAGAAGCGATATTGGTCTGAGGTTATCGAGTACAGTAGTATCGTTGTTCGGTTTCGGGATGAGTGTTATAATTCCCCGTCTTTGAGATATCGATAGTTTACCGCTATCATAGGCGTAATCAAAACATTGTAACATATCAGTGTGCAGTTCTTCCCAGAAGTGTTTGTAGAATTCTGCTTGTAGCCCATCTGTACCTGGCGATTTTTCATTTTTGAACTCGTTTAACGCTTTTAAGCATTCCTCTTGTGTCACTTTTCCTTCGCACGATAACATGTCGTCATTCTCTAACGGAATGATGTTTTCTTTGAAATTGCAGAGAGGATCGCTTAAAGTCGAAGATCTTTGCTTATTTGATGTATAGAGGGTTTTATAAAAGCGCATTTGCTCCTGTAGAATTTTGGATTGGTCGTTGGTGAAACTGCCATCTGAGAGTTTCAATTTTGTGGTTGTCTTTTTTTCATAATTTCGTTTTTCTAAGCCATAGAAATATCTCGTATTTCGTTCCCCCTGCTCATGCCACCTGACTTTGCTTCTAAAAATCGTACCATTTGTCTTATGCTGCATGATAATTTTTAAGCGGGATCTAGCATGATAGATCTCGTTAATGATTTGTTTGTTATTTGGTTGTTTTTCAGCCTTTTTGTAGAGTTCGTTGATTTGGTTTTGGAGGTGAATTTCTGCCGATTTTCTTTTCCTTGCTTTATTTTTTGAGTATTTAATCGTAAAACCTCTTATTTCCATCTTAATTAAATCCCATTTGAGTGTTAAGTCTTCGACGTTGTTATATTTTTTTCTGAAGTTGGGAATTTCAGCACGCAATCTAGAGACATAGACTTCATCTTTAAGAAGCGATTGGTTAAATTTCCAGAAGCCGGGACCTTTTTTATGTCTCAGCTCATCGGATTTTACGTGTATCAGTGTTGCTGAATGATCTGTTTCGGGTGCGAATATAATTTTACAATTTTCGGTCAGAGCATTTAGTTTTTTAGAAATGAGGAAAAAGTCAAGGCGGCATTGAATTTTAAATGATTTATTTCTCCACGTATATTCCTCTGCTTCTGGGTTTAGAGACCGCCATATGTCATTTATGTCGTAAAGATTGCATAGTTTGTTGATTTCTTCGACTACCTCGTGTTTTCGGTTGCTTGGATTACCACCTTTTTTGTCTTTATCCGACATTGTGCAATTAAAATCACCACCCATTATCATTGTTTCTTCAGAAAATTCTTGGAGGTGTCCTTGCAGCTCTTTGAAAAAGGCGACTTGTTGCTTAACGTCATTCGGAGCGTAGATGTTGACAAGTACAAAACGAGTGTCCGCGACCGCTATATCTAATATAATGTATCTCCCGTTTTTGTCACAAATTTTCTTTTGGACATTGCATTTTATTTTAGGATTGATAAGAATCATAGTGCCCTTACTGTGATTTGTGCCGTGGCTAAAAAACACCTCGCCGCCCCATTCCGCCTGCCAAACATTTTCACATTCTTTTAAGCTATAGGTTTCTTGCAAGAAAACAAAAGAACAATGTTGACGATGTAGCCACCTAAAAAATATAAAGACAGAACGACGCTTAAGTGTTTTGTTCAAACCTCTAATGTTCACTGACAGATTGATATCAATAGGACTATTCATAAAGAGGTGTCGGAGTTGTCATAATTCCAAAGCAGCAGATTTTGGATTTAAAATTTGCATATTTCTTCTTGCGTGTACAGCACACATCGGATCAAACAGAAAAAATTTTCCAAAAAAAAAAATTAAATCTGAAAATCGCTGAACTAGAGCACCAGTAACATTAAAGTTGGATAAGTCTTTAGTTCCGAAGGTATTTGTGTCATATTTCCTGAATGGGTGATAATTAAAACTTAAGATAAAGCGAACAATTAAAGAAAACCTAACACAGTAAGCGAAACTAAAACAAACCGCAAGAAAGTAAATAAATAAAAAAGTAGCTAGCGAACAATACAGTGTTCGTTTGATTTAAGCTTTGTTTTGCCCCACTCGCTTTTAGCAGTATAAAGAGTTTATACTAGAGGCTAACACAGTTCGAACCGATTTGGTAGTGTCCAATAAACTAAATCATAGTAAACAGTTATCCGTCAATCTTACCCCTATTATGATTGGTCCGAAAGCAACCGCAACCCCGATTCTTTTGTTCTAAACTCGCCTTGTGATTGGCAGAAAAACGTTGAGCGGCCCCAGTTGAATTCGTTGGACTGCAAGAGGCTAAATACCAGGCGCTATGAAAGCAAACCGAAACCGCTCTGGAAAAAAATGGCAACTCGAGTCGGTATGAAGAAAGTTTTTGCTAAACACTGGCAACGAGGCATAAAATAAACCAAAGAGAAGCCTTTCTCTTCACATTTGGGGGAAAGTATCAGTTCTGTACGATGATTGATAACAAGAACAAGCGGTCTAAAACGTCACAAAAAGCGAGTCGGAGTATACACAAACAAAATAAATTTGAAGACCATTATCGAATTAAAAAACAAACTATATAATGTAGTTGACGTGGGAATTTGAAAATGTCTCAGCAAATTACCTCAGTCAAAGACTGAAATTTGGATCTTGGAAACGAATTTGTAACACTTTAAAATTTGCTTTTTTCTTAATAGTTAAGCGGTCAACAAGCTGTTTATGCAATCTCCGCGAAGCTTGAATTGTTAGGCTCTGGTTTCGATCAAGGTTTATCAACTTTAGTTGAAATCTTCAGACTCGCATAAGTGCTATGTTTTCGACTTCACTTGAATTTGTTGGCTAACTCGTTTTTGTACACTACATATTTAACAACCAGGGCTTTTTATCCCACATGTATTTATTTTTTGTTAGTGAAAAAACAAAATAACATTCTTCTAGTTATCTACTACCTGGCCGTTTCTTCTTCACTACTGATTAGTTTGGAAACCGTTACCGAGCTTTTCAGAGGGGGTGTAGCCTTAATTCTCTTTTACAGGCTCGCTCGGTGTTTAAGATGTGTCCACAAAATCCCCAGAGGGGTTCCATCAATCACACTAGTCACACCGTGGGGGTGTGAGTTTGCTTGTACGCCCGACGATTGAATTCTGTTATCGATAAATACAATGCTGTCTAAACAGTCATTCCGTTAATCTGGGTACCTTCAAGGGCTTCTTGCTAAATGTGCCATGACAAGCAAGTGGTCAGGAGACAACATTGTTTAATTGTTTCACTTTAGAAAAAATAAATTTACGAAGTAATGTGTTAGTGTAGTGTGTTTTCCGTAATTTTAATTGTAAAACTAGAAGCACTCTGAATATGTGACTTTAATGTTAAAGTTTATCAAGTTAACAAGAGATGACTGGAAAAACTTACAACAAGTTCAAAATGGGTTACAACCTCACCCTTTCGTGTGTGCCAGAGAAGTGATCATGTGTGGTTACTTCAACGAAAAAAAGCTCTTTTTTGTTTGTGGCTATCTCTATTCGCACTTATTTGGAAATTAAATACAAAATAAATTAAGTTCATTTTCCTTTTTCAATTTGAACAATATTCTTATTATGAAAAAGTTGGTTAAGTTCGCGGAAATTTTTTTTTACTCACTTAATCCGAAAACCTCTTGGGTGACCCGTGGAGCCATGGTAAGTGTTGTCTGTAACTTCTTGTCGACCGTGCAATTGCAACAGGAAATTTTTTTGTGGGTTCGAAAAAAGAGAGCAAAAGAAATCTGTCCCTATCAGATTGTGATTGTGCCCTCACTGACTTTCGACTTTTAGAACGTTTTTCATAAGCAAGCTAAGCCCACCAAACTTAGTGACTTTTCCTAAAATTTATCTGGCAACAATTTGGCATAGAAAGTGCTTGTCCATCAAGTTTGACGTTACATGCAACCACTTTTTGACAGCCTGTTTTTTCAAAATTTTAAATTTTCACCTTTTTTTATTGAAAAAATATATTTTTTTGTAGTATGTTTTACACTTTAATATTATTTTCCTGCTCTTTTATTGATTTCGGTTACTTTTTGGGTCAATTTTGACAATTTTCAAAGGCTCTTGAAAAATCAAGAAAATCCAAGATGACGGATCCAAGATAGCCCCGTTTTAGATCCTGATGTGGTTGTTACATCTTATGATATCATCAGCTTATGTTGCGGTCCTCAAAGGAAATATTTCTGCCATTCAAGTTTTGTTGTCATAGCTTCAATTTTCGCGGAGTTAAGAGGTGGTGGCCGAATCAGCCCCCCCCCCCCCCAACCCCCAGTCCCAGAAGACCACAAAAAGCCCGGCCTGAATAGGTTAAAAAATAAACTCAGGTGTTTCGGAGAAGAGTCACCTTATCTTGAAAATAGATCACTTCGAAAAAGTAGAGTTCGTTTGAGAATCTCAAACGAACTCACAAAAAAGTCACAAATCTCAGATTTGTGACTTTTTAGAACATAAACTTACGTAGTGTTTATTTCAAAAAAATAGATAAGAAGCTCGCAAAATTCACTGACGTTTGAAAACAGTCGTCTTTATTACTTTTGGGCAATAGTGTACTAAGTACAAAACAAAATTTCGGGATTTAAAAAAAAAAATTTTTTAAAGATTGCCATAAAAAAGCATGTTCTAACTGAGTTGTTCATGACTGAACAGGAGGAATTTCAGCCCTGGCTAGAAAGCATTTCCGTGCTGTGCTATTTCCCGAAAGAAAGAAGAACAAAAGGTGGAGAAAATGGCAAGAATATTCAAGAATGCAGCGGATAAACATGGAATAAGTCAACTGGAATCATAATAACTCACCATTAACCCAGAAGTAAACAATTTTAGCAAGCGTGTTCGTTGAATTGGTAAAAGAGAAAACCTGAATGTAAATTACTTATCACATGTGATATGCGTGGAAATTGAATGTGCAGTGAGGTAGTGACGTAATGTTTCGGTTGAGCTGTTGTTTGACTGCTAAACTGTAATGTGTCATTTGGTTCAATGATGTTCTACTGGTGACAACTGAACGCTAATCTGTAAAGAATGACAAAAATGCGAAACACAGGATCTCATGCAATTGACCTGCCAGGCAAACTGAGTTTATGTAATAAAATGTCAGTGGCACACGAATTCAGACACCCCACATTTTTTAATCTTTTTTCAAAACTAGCTAGCTAAATTTTCTTAAGAATTCCGTGAAACAATTATACGTATTTGTTTCTGTGTGCTAATTTGAAACGCCCGGGTAATGTCAGGTGGACAATTTGTCGCAAAGCGTGTGAAATTTGTGAAATCCATGTGGGCTTACAGGTGAAATAGTAACCCTGCTGATGACTTCAATTTCGTAACTCTTCACACAGAATCCTCTTTTAATTTCTGATTTAGTAGAAATTTACTTCACTGATTTAGCAGTAATTGTTACCAGTGATTCTTTTTCAATTTTATAACTATTTACACATATTTTTATTTTCTGATTTAGTAGTAATTCATTGTTGCTCACGTATTGTAAGAATGATTACATCTGTTTGTCGCATTTTACGTATTTCGATACAAGCATTACCCAATTTTCCTCCATTAAAACATGTTTGAGCTCCTTATTTGTTTTTGATTGTAATGGTATATCTAAGCGGACATCCAAGGTGAAGAAGCTAGTATAATAATAAAACAAATAAAAATTGTAAGCGTTTCGTTTTCTCGCCACTGCATAATTACTGACCGTTGTCTAAAAATATTATTGTCCGTTACTTTCATTTTCCCTTCATTTTCTCTTTGTTTTTTCCAAGAGCCATCAGATTTGTTTGTAATTGCTCACTGTTCTTTTCTTTTCTCATATGTCATATTTATCTTGAAATGTTGTAAATTTTCAATTGCAGTAGTGTTAAGATTGCGATAACAAAAGGCACCCTCAGAACATTGTATAAATCTGTTGTTCTTGTCGCTTATGATAACGGAACGAACTTTAGCCTTGACTAAGAAGTGTTTAAGTGACTAGCTACCTCACATTAAAAAAAAGGAAGAACAGAATGTAGACCAAAAGGCCCTGAATGTCAATGAACGGGGCAAATAAACATGGATGAGATAAATGAAAACACTCACCATCAACTTAGAAGTGAAGAAATTTAAGCAAGCTTGCTAGTCGACTCGGTAAGAGAGCAAACCCAAATCCTTATCCACTCTTCAGCTGTCGTTTAGTTGAAAATTGAACGTGTACGCAGCACAAGCTAATGAGGCTGTGTCTAGGTTGAGCGCTATTTCGGCCACTAAGCACAGGGGAACAATGTGTCATTTGGTTCAGCGATAATTTACTGGTAAAAAAGTGGTTGAACTGAACGGCACGAATTTAGACACCCCACATATTTTGCCCATGTTTGTATTCTCTTACCAAGTCGGTAAACAAGCTAGCTGGTTAGAATCTTCGAAAACTTCCGTGCGACAGCCATATGGATTATTTTCGAGCCCTAATTTTGAACGCCCGGGTAATGTCAGTTCAATTGTCAGGTGGCCGATTTGTCGCAAAGCGTGTGAAATTTGCGATATCAATACGGGCTTACAGGTCGAATAGAACTGCCTGCTCTCTTCAATTCTATAACTCTTCAGACAGAATACTCTTTTCTGATTTAGAAAACAAAGTTTGACAAGTACTGTACTCAGTGTAATTGTCAACGGAGAACCCAACTGGCTAGACTGGCTTAGTTTTGGTTTCTGAGTCACCCTTGTTGCTCAAGTATATTAAGAATGTTTACACTGTCTGTCGCAATTTAAGTATTTCGTAACAGTATAACTAAATTTTCCTTCGTCAAAACATGTCTGAGCTCGTTATTTGATTGTGATTCTAATGGTATATCCAGGCCGACATCCAATGTGAGAATCTATAATAATTTATTGCGACGGAACAAAGAAAACTTGTAACCGTTTCACTTTCTTGCTATTAATAATTACTGACCATTGTCCAAAAGTAGTATTTTTTCTCGCTCTCATTTGTCTTGTCCATACGTAGTTGTTCTTTTTTTTTTTTTGTCCAAGAGCTATATTTTTTTTTTATTGTTGATTTTTCTTTCCTTTCCATATATATCATATTTAATTTGAAATTTTGTAAATTTTCAATTGCAATAGTAGAGTTATTTTACCACCATTGTTGGCTCAGTACACGCGACAAGCGCCTGTAAATGAATCGGGGATAGCTAGCTACAGAACAGGAAAGCCTCAGGACAAACTCAGTTTTACACTTATATTGGTTCGATTAACAACTCTATTTGTTTTACTTTTCACAATTCAGACTAATGCAGAGAGTTGAGCTTGTGAAAGATAGGGAAGAGGATACGATCCCTGCAAAATCGCTGAAACTGAAATTGGTAACAGTCATTTCCATTAGTTTTGGACAGTAGAGTGCTAAGTACAATATTTACAATTTCCGTAACTTTGAAAGTATTAAAAAAGATTGCGATAAAAAAAGGCACGTGGTAGCATTTCCACCCATTGTAACCTTGTATAAGGTTGTTGATCTTATCATTCATGATAAAGGAAGGAATTTTAGTCCTCACTAAGGGAGGATTTCGGTGATTTGCTATTTCAAGAAAAAAGCATAATGTGGATCAAAAAACAAGAATATTCTCGAACAGGATGGATAAAAATGGATCAGTAACAACTGAAAACACTCACCATCAACTCAGGAGTGAAGCAAGCTTGTGTGTCGACTCAGGAAGAGAAACAAATCAGAATACTAGACTACTTTTCAGCTGTCGTATAGTTAAAAATTGAATACACATGTACTAACACAAGCTGGTGAAGAAATGAGTGATTGTTTGACTACTGAAGTGAGACAATGTAAACTGAACGCTACTCCATGAAGAATGACAAAAATGAAAAACAAAGTATCCCAGACAACCCGCCAGGCAAACTGAGCCGTAATGACCAGCCTTAAGGAAGAAATTTTGTAATAATTAAAAGTAGTTGAACTCAGTGGCACACGAAATTCAGACACCCTAGATTTTAAAATCTTATATATTCTCTTACAAAGTCGAGAAACAAGCTAGATAGACGAAATGACGTGAGACAGCTATATTTTTTGAATGCTCTGGTAGTGCCAGGTGGCCAATTTGTCGCAAAGCGTGTGAAATTTGTGATATCAATTTGGACTTACAAGTGGAATTTTAAGTTTTATATTCACTCAGAATTTTCTTTAATGATTTGAAAATACGAAGCTCGACAATTGATAAATGTCAACGCAAAACCAAACTAACTAGACCCTGGCTGAGTTATGTCTTCAATAAAGAATCACTTGGGCTTCTTGTTCACGTGTACTATAAGAACGTTTGTATTTCGTAGCAAGCATAACTAAATCCTCTCAGCTGCTTTTGTAATATAGATTCGTCAAAACATGTCTGAGCTCCTAGGTTGTGGTGTAATCCAGGTCGACGCCCATACAATGTTCCGCAGGAGTTTTTCGTACCATAAATGGTTTCTGACCATTCAGTCTACAGCCTCTCACTTTCATTTGCCTTTTCCGTAGTTTTTTTCCACAATAACCACAATTTGTTTCTAACTGTTGATTGTTCTTTACTTTTTTATATTTCATATTTGTCTTGAAATGGCGTAATTTTCAATTGCACCAGTAGAGTCACCAAAGAAGATCGTTAGACGCTACCTATCCACCCATTTACCATCACTGTTTGGTATAGTACATATGACAAGCCTAGGAAGGAACTCAGTTTTCCTCTTATAATTACGTTGCCGCCGATTATACGGTTTCAGCCCTACTAGCTTTCAGACTCAGGTGTGGTGCCCAGGTGAAAGTAAGAGTAAAAACTGGAAAAATTCGCTGAAGTTTGGCAACAGTCATTTACATTACTTTTGGACATTACTGTAAACTAAGCATAATATAAAAATTCAGAAACCTTGAAAAGATCATGGTGCGCTTCAGGTTCGGCCAAATATACGCCTTAGGAAACGCGATAGCATTTTCACCCTGTTAACCTTGTAACTAATAAATCTGTTGTTCTTGTCCTTCTTGATATCGGAAGGACTGAATTTTAGCCTTGACAAGGACGCGTTCGGGTGTTTTGCTGTTTCCTGAGGAACCGAAGAAGAAAAGGTAGAGCAAAAAGCCCTGAATTTTTACGAACAGATGGATAAACACGCTTAAGACAACTAAAATCACTCACCATTAACTCAGAAGCGAAGCACTTAGCAAGCTTGTTTTGTCGCTTGTTAAGTGGAACAATGTGTAATTTGGTTCAATGACGATCTACTGGTGACAACTGAACGCTAGTCCATGGAGAATGACAAATTTAAAGTGCTTAACATAAAGACCGGTTTACACGCCAGGATTTGCCGGCTTGATTTGTCTGCCCGACAATATCGGAGCACGAATCGTACTGGCTGACAAATCGGCCCGACCAGGAGCCGAAAGAAGGTAGCGTTTAAATACACATACGATTCATGCTTTGATTACCTCAGTTCAGGGGTCCAAATACAGAGATTTTTGTGGTGACTTAAGGCTTGTATAGAGAGCAAAATGCGTACTTTTTGGAGGACAACAAACCAATCATAATTCGAAGATTGAGAAACCACAAGGGGAGGAACTTGAGTTAGGTGCCATCTGTACCTACTGCTGGAAATTCGACATGCATTTTTTCAAGTGTTTTAAAAAGATCATTTTAATAATCTTCTAATTTTATTTTTAAGATTAGTAGCCCAATTGCGGACAATGGAAACTCATACTCGAACTAGAAGTCAATTTAATAACAGAGCACTTTTGATGGAGCTTTGGATAGGGAAGCCTAATTGTCTCGGGGAGCTTATGCAAGCTCCCAGCTCAAGTGCAGTTTCTTGATGTTGGGGATGCCGTGATCTGCAGCTGACGTGAAGCAAAGTGAAACGACAACAAGAAACACCCATGCAGTCCTGAACATTATAGTACCTCAGGATAAATGATTGTAACTATTAAATGCTTACCTAATTTCAGTAATAATAATAATAATAATAATAATAATAATAATAATAATAATAATGATGATGATGAAAAACAGCAATAGAATTGAGGAGGAAATTACGCTTTCGCGCCAAAATTCGTCTTGCCTGTTAAATGTTTTTGCATGCTTTTTTAAATTATTTTTCACAGACCGAGTCTTTTTACCTAAAAAATAATCCTTGGCTACAATATTCACCAAATTCTCGCTTTTAAAAGGAGAATAGAACCATATTTACCACAGACAGAAACATAATTTCAAAATATTTGCCCCACAAACTGAGGAAAAAGCACAGGAAAAATGTTCTTTTCAACTTTAAACCACACAGAAGTCCTAGAACGTATTAAAGCAGGTTTTAGTGGTAAGGCGGGTACACTTGCAGAGACTAGATTTTAATAGTTGGTTATAAATACTGAAAAAAAAAGTGGAAATACTTTTTAATAACAGGTAATGCGTGAGGCCTTTGAAAACCCCATCTCGAGAATAAAGAAAAGCCACAGCAAAACCTTTATCTCAGGAGCGAAATTACTGGAGGGACTCAAAGATTAGTGCCGGAGCTGAATTTTTTTGCTTGCCAAATCAATGTGGGTGCAGAAATTTGTCGGAGGACTTTCCTTTGCCAGCTGTCTCAAAAATACGAAGAAACATGTTCAGTACATGTTGCAAGGAAATTCTGCACTGAAGCAAACTGAAGGACTTTATAGACACTAGAAAATGGCGAATTGTTTGGCGCAAGAAACGATGTGGCCGGCGCGCTTGTTTTCCCGCCCTTTATCTGGCCTTCAGGTAAACACTCTTGTATTTCAAGAAATTTCCATGTGTGTAATTTTCTTTTCGGTTATGTTGCCATTTTTCATGGAATTTACGTCAATCATTTAAAGATTAAAATCCTTTAACCTATTCCTGAATCGTTTTGTCCAGGATAGTAAATAACTATCAATGGTTTTTAACCAATCACGGCTTCCTGCTTCGCTTAATTGTGGTTCTCTTGTAAAACAAACAAGCAAGCAAACAAACAACTCTCATTTAGGCTATAGACTTGGGTTCGATTCCGCACTACGCTGATTTTTGTCAATCTTTTTCTTTTAACTGAGAAAAAAGATTTACTTCATGTGTTATAATTTTTTAGTGAAAGAGATGACCTCATTCTGAGTTATACATTCTGGTCACAACTCTTTTATATTTCATATCTAAACGATGAAACGATGAGACTGCTTAATTTTGAAAAGACTTAATCCCTTGGTAAAGAGAATGTGTTGTAATTTTGGGGTAAAAGGACTTAATTTAAAAGTTTTCCGATTTTCACTCAACGTGGCGGATCCTACTTTATTAACTATATTTGACCCAGCTCCTTAGTACTGATTCACACTTTGTTCAGTTCTTTCCTCGGTCTTTTTGATGGTGGGTTAACTTGCCTCCGTTGTCATTTTCTCAAAACCTTCCCTTATTTCTCCCGCGTAGCCCGCCTTGCTCCACGCAATGATTTCAGAACTCATATAAAGAAGTTATTTTGATCAATTTCTATTAGTCGGCAGCATTCAGCATTAGTAGAATGTTTCACCACCGGTGATAAATTTCTGGCTCAAATCATAAACTAACCTGTGTTTTAAAGGAGTCGGCCGATTTCGATGTGTCTGTGTGTGTTTTTGGGAGTGGATTCAAAGTAAGGCTAGAGATCAGCGACTTTACTTTGTTACAAACCTTCCCGCTTTTCATACCAAAATGATGATGTTCAGAAACTTATTACCATAAGAACTACTTTATTCGCGAAAGCAGAGAGTGCTGTAACTGGCAAAACAAAGTCAATTCAAGCCTCTCTTCCACTCAAAGACTACGTCGCTAATTGAGCACACAACTGTAAAATGGTTCAGTATTATTAATCGGTTGTCGAACGTTTTTCCTGACAGTAATTAGCCTAATGATTCGCTGAAACTGGTTGAAACGCTCGGTTCTAGAGGAGCACAATGTAAATGATAGAGACTTACTGAGAGACAGCCTTGGTAATACTGAAGAGTTTTTACAAAGGTATTTCAATCTGTGCTTTATTTATTCCATTCAATGATATCCCTGGATAGATGTGGTTGTAATTTTAAGTCCACATTTTCAAGTACGCTAGTGATGAGTTATTCTTGTAAGAGATTTCTTGATCTTTGCTTTCATGCAATTAACTTCAGCAACGTCTAATTGAAAAACGCTATTAACGTGAGTTATATTCTCTTGTAGTTGCGGAAGTTGCGAAATTTGTTTTAATGACTTTTAACACGTACGATTAATCAACTTCCTCATTTTTTGAATCAATCCTGTAGTTAACTGCATAATTATGCAACTATGTGTGGATGAAGATGGGGAAGTGGGTGACAAGGTGCTCCACTCAAAATTATAGCCCCATGTACTCCTGGAGTGTCAAGCTACCAAATCTACAGCTCAGGAGGATGCACACAGTGGATGGGTAGGAGGAAGTGAGCCTCCATAAACCCTGATGGCTGTGAGCATTCTTGGGAAAAGAAGAGGGAGTCGGGCATCCTTTCTGATTGGGGGAGTGGGCCTCCGTTAAGATAAATCCAAGGAGTGCAGAATGGAGGGAGCTGTGCCTCCAAAATGTCGAGTCTATGGGGGTAAATGTGTGATAAGAGGAGCACTTCATCCCCACTCGCAACTTAACTGAATAACAGGATATGTTCTTCTAGATGATAAAATTACAATATATAACAAGGTCAGTCGTGTGATTTAAATGTTCATTGACATAACGTTTTACTGACATGCTGATTGCAATTGACAATTAACTACAACAAAATATACGTATTTTCTTTCAATGGAGTGTAAAGCAATATTATTAGCTAGCAATAGAGAGGTTCGAGAAAACCTTTGTCTAGTGATGTGCTATCTGATTGGATGATCAAAGAATGGGAATTCCTAAGGTTATGGCGCGAGGTCAATTGAGATACTTTACTACTGGACAAAGGTCAAACTTAAAAAAAAGAGTCGTTGATTAACTAAAACGTATTTCAAATGTTCAATATATTATGATTAAATTGTTTTGTCCTGCCGTCTGGCAATTTTCAACAACGTCAATTACAAATTAAATAGGTAAGTATCATTAGTCACTTTTCTGGTTTTTGTTTGTTTTGTTTTGTTTTGTTTTGTTTTGTTTTTTGCCGGCTTGGTTTTATTTGTTTTCAGCCGAATAGAAGGCAACGATAAGGAACTTAAATTAAAACGACGACGAAAGAGACGATGATGACATCTGGTGAGCGCACCTAAAAGGTGTACCTTAGTAGTCGTCGTGGTTGTCAACCACAGCACATTAAAAGAATTTGCTTGTGTGCTCGTGTGCTTGCACACGTACTCTCATTCAACTCCAAGCGATCTTAGCTTTTACCATCCCTTATTATTGACGCCGTTCTAAGGACCGATAAAATTAGTAGAAAGGGAACCAAAACGAGAAGATGAACAAATGTACAAAGTCACAACGGCCAACAAAGTCCATGCCGAAGATTTTAACAACCAATAGCAGGCCTTTAATGTCTTCCGTTCAAGACTTTTGTCCTCTGACACGTATTCTTTCATGAAAGAGCGAACGGTCATAAATCTGCCACAGGCATCAGCATTTCGCAAGCGATTTGTTAGGAAGCTTGTCGGCCATTAATACCTTGTACACCTATTCGGTTAACAGAAGAAAAAAAATCTCAAGTTTTTCCTTCATACGTTCGTTTGATGACAAACGTTTGAAAACCTTGATTAGCATTTAGGGAAAATAGCTGACATCGTTGAAATACTTCTTTTTTGAATAACCTTATTCCTGAAATCTCCACAAGTCTCTACCTCTTTTTTTATTTTTTTTTTAGAGGGGCAAGGGGGAGAAGGGGGTGGACAGGAGGTATAGATGGTAAATGAGAAACTGGCTTCTCAGTTGACTAATCAATCAAACAATGGTCCATGTTACACATATTGCTTGTACCCTTGCTCTCTTTTTGACGAAGAACAAACGGTCTCTTCTTAAACAATTTCTTGTTCAAGAAGAACCCTTACATTTTTCGTCCAAGAGGGGACCCACTATCGCATTACAGTGTACTCAGAAGTGTTAATTTTTACGCTATCATCGTATACCTACCTAGTACAAATGATGGTCTACAGACAGGCGGTTTTTGACAGTCGCTATGCCCGCACTTGGCTTGTGGTTTCACTAATTTTCCACTGTTCTTCTACTGTTCGTTACCCTATATTAGATAATTTACCAAGAAGTGTCTCAAGGAAATCAACCATGGCCTAACTGTAAATAGATTTACTGAAAATTCCAGTAAAAAAGCCAGGGTAATTGATTTTAATCATCTTCAATTTCGTCTTCTGTAGTCCTAATGTCGAATCTTTTGCGCGTTTTTTCAATGTATTTATCATAGAGATCCATTGGAACAGCTGGCGAATAATCATCGTAACTTTTCAAATAAACCACTTGATCGCCATACTCGTTAATTATCCTCTCAACATTTCGTAATTCAATATTAATGGGGAATCTGACATGATTCGCCGTGACAATCGGTTCGCCGGGATTCTCGATTGAAATTTCGTATGTTTCCGACCCAACCTGAGAGGGCCATTGATTTAAAGTAAGTGTAACTGATTCACCGTCAACACCCAGTGGCTCAAGAAAATATTTGTTACTAATGATCACAACATTTTTGCTTCCCTTCATGTCAACCGAGAAATCAGCTCTATTGGTAGCTGTGTGAGTTTGAAATTTCAGAAGCAAGAGCTCGTTTCTGTCACTGAAACGGGGAAACGGATGCATAGGATAAGGGAAGGGGATGGAGTAGTTTATGATGTCAAAGTTTAGCCCCCAAGGAGAAATATGTGCAAAATCAATTGGTCGAGGGTTGGCATCATTGATAAACAAGTTCCCTGTGGTTGCTGTATCCAACTCAATCTCTATCACAGGATTCCACTGTTTGCTATTAACTATCAGTCTTTTGTGCCATAAGACAATTAATTTGGGGTCAATATTGTTACTGTTTTCACTTACTAAATTAATTTTCGGAGGTCGGTTGCTTCTGTCTATAATGCGATATTTACGAGCCCATTTATGACCAAGGTTTAAATCATCGTAACTGAATTCATACACATTGCTTCCTGACGTTTGGAAGACTGCAAAATTTTCTGGATAAATAACAACATGATCGTTAAATGGTGAGCCATGAAATACCCTAACATGTTTTACTGTACCGAGTGTGTGTGTGTTTCTGTGTTGTCCATGATAATATTTCAGAACGTGTGTTTTAGAATCAAAGAAGACGCCTTTAATGTCTTCTCTGTCTTTCGAGATTCCTTGGAAGGACAGTGTGTTGTAGAGACCATCTCCCAAGTCGGCAGTGAACAAATTTTCATAGCTACTATTGAACTCCCCTATCATGCCATTTATATTTATACAGTCTGATCCATTTCCAGTGGAAATTTTTATGTTGTCCCAGTGACTGAAATTCCTGTATTCGCTAATACTAATCACGTCATTCTGTACCACATTTTTAAAGACAAAGGTATCTATATCAATGCCGTTCAATTTATCCGCAGAAACAAAGTCCGAATTAACAAAAACATGAACACCCCCGTATGACGTGCCTTCCTTGAATTTTCCATAAAAATCGAAACCAACGGAGCCATATTCATAACCATAGGCTAGATGAAATATGGTTGATGCCGGCTTAGGCATTTTTGGGCTCAAAATTCCCCGCCATCTACCCATACCAACGAAGGTCTTATTTCTTAGCTCTCTGTCTTCTTCATCATTCCCTGTTAATTTGGGACCTACGTATTTTCGGAGATGCAAAGAGCTTTTGGTTATACGGCATTTTTTCTTCCAGTACTTAGTTTTCCAATCGAAACAATCAGCCATTATCAATTCCCCCTGCCCACTTCCCACCACCAAAGCGGCCTGATTGTTAACATAAACATCAGTGTATGGCGATCCCACCTTGTCCAAAAACTCCATCCGCCTGCCGATTTGCGCAACACAAACGTCCCGTAAGTTTCTAAGCATTCGTAGTCTTGCTCTGTATTCCTCCACTGCTTGTTTGTCATATCCTGGGCCCCCAAACAGCTCGATCAGTGTGGCGGCAATTCCGAGAAACGCTCCAGCTATAGCTCCAACTGGTCCCAACAAAGCTGATCCTGTTGCTATTGCTGCAATGAAGGTGCCTAAACCAACCACTCCAGCAGCGATACTTAATGAGGCGGCAGCGATGCCTTGAGGATTATTATCTCTGATGGCCATTTCCAGTCCCCAGATGTTGAGTCCAATTGTTAGGGTATCCGTGATTGGCCCAAGCACGTCAAATACGGATGCTCCCTTCAACCACTTGCCTGCTTTAGTGAAAGCCTTGCCAACTTTGCTTAAACGAGGGAACTTGTCAGCGTCGACCTTGAGCGCATTCTTGAAAGCTTGCTTGGCCCTTTGGATCGCACGTTTGTCTACGCTTCTACTTGCGGACTTTGCAGCTTCATCCTGTAATACCTTGTTGTAATTTTCCAATGCCATCCTCGTACCCGCAAACTCTGGTTTGCTTTTAACGTAATTTGTTATTTCTTCCGCGATGGGGAGTATTGCCCCTCCTCCAACATCCAGTAGGGACAATGTCAGAGCAGATTGAACAAGGGCTTCTTGGGCTTCTTCTAGCTTCTCTTGTTCCAGTAGCGATAACGTGGCAACGGTTTTGGACCTCGAGTAGGCGCCAAGTAAGGTATTAGGGACAAGGGTTGCCTTGGCAAGTCTTGAAGTGAAAGAAGCAGTCGCACTCGAGAACAAGACGATCACGTTGAGTAAAAGCAGTAATGAAGAGGCCATGCTTCCCCTTCTGGTTTCACCTCCTTATACTTTCACTTCGTTTAGTCAACAGTGAGGCCTCAACAGTTAAGCAGACCTGGTCAAGTGCTCGAAAGAGCTGGGTAATAAAAAACAAAACGAGAACTTTTAGTGTTACAAATCAAGACAGCTAGGCAGTATTTTTTATTTTAGTCTGCAAATTCGATGTTTCAGTGTATCATAGTAGCAATCGTTGTATTCATTTGAACAAATAGATAAACGCAACAGTTGATTACATCTTTTTAAAGGAAATTCACAACTTAATTAGTACTAAGGAATTCTTTTATGTAGGTTTTTTCCTCTTACGTAATTTGAAAACCAATTGGTAACTCCGGGGGGATGGGCGTGCATTTAGGAGGGAGGGAGGTGCATGCCATCGTCCCCTGCCCCCGTTAATTTTTTTCTTTTCGCTGTGTTTATACCTTAGGTACATTTTGGTAAAGTTTGATGTGAATTGGTTGCTATGGCTTCAAGATATGATTTCATTAGAGGCATGAGGTTAAGAAAATTTAGATAATACTTCTTGTTTCTCAACCTTATACGTGAAAAATAACATAAAATGTTAGCAAAAACGGCAAAACGTTTCATTTTATCAAGTACTACATTTCTAGCGTAAAAGATCAATATCCGCCATTATCCATAACTTTTAATTTTGAATGAACCAAGACCGTTTTGGATGACGCCACCGGCCTCGCAGCCGCACCTATACCAATACTATTTATTTCATCTTCTATCCCACATATAAATAATAATAATAAACTATCTACTTATGTAAAATTATAATTATAAAAGGGGGCTGAGGTGTTCAGCCTGTCAATCAAAAATCATAACAGACCCCAATAGGAGCATTTGATTGGTCAAGAAAAAACGTGCTTCGATTAGAACATTCCCCCATTACTGACAAGATTCTTGGCCCATAAATGAGAGAAAGAATTAGATTTACCTGGGTGACGAATTGTTGGGTAATCGAATGTGAATGGAAATAAACGTCGACCCCAATTGTCCATTTTACAGCGGTTTTCTCTACGCGCCCTTCAAGGAATTTTTCCCAACGGCCAAATGTGTTTTTGGTGGATGTCAATCTTCTGTTTTTATGACAATTTTTTTGAATTCTCGCTCGCTGATTGGCTTTTGCTGATTGTCACATGTAACGCAATCCTGTCTGAGGCTGTGGATAAACTGATTGTGCGAATCTGTTGTACCCTACGGTTCTTAAAATTTTTGTGACAAACTACAGCAATTCTGGAAATATTCATTGAGGACACAATAGGTAATCTGTATGTATTGACCTTTAATTGACTTTCTCAGAATCCAACTGCGAAGGAAAAAGAAGAGATTATTAATTTTGTGAGAGTCTGACAGCAAAACGTTTTGAACGGCGAGACGTTTGCTGATCGACCGCGAAATCAGAGAAGTAATTCAGTGGATCTAGGCACTACTTCGAATAAAATAAAGGTCAGTTATATACAAATTTGCTTCCGAAGTTTGCTTTCGTTAAAACAAGTTTTGCATTGCGTAATTTGAATGCATTTATGAAGCCATGCTCGATAATTCAATGAATAAAACCTTTGCCAAGCGATTTGTTTTGGTACTTTTCAAGTAATGATTCAGAGTCTACCATGTTTTGCTGTCAGTTAGAAATACACAAAATCTTGAAAGCGTGCTTAAAACTTCCCGCAAGAGTTTTTCCATTATTTCACGCATCGTTAAATTTTATAAGGCTACTACCAAATTGTTTTTCATTCAGCGCGCGTTCTTGAATTGTCTTAGAAACAGATGATTGACATCCAACAAAAACACATTTGGCCGTTGGGATAAAATCTTTGAAAGACGAGTGTTAGAGAAAACCGCTGTAATATCATTTTGCTGTTCTTTCATTGATTTCGGTTACTTTTGGGTCAATTTTGACAATTTTTAAAGGTTCTTGAAAAATCAAGAAAATCCAAGATGGCCGCCGTTTTAGAACCTGACGTAGTTGTTAAGTCATATGACGTCATCAGCTGATGTTGTGGACTTCAAAGAAATCACTTTTGGATGTGTTACCTGCCCTCCAAGTTTCGTTGCCATAGCGTCAATATTCTCGGATTTAAGAGGTGGGGGCCGAATCAGCCCCCTCCCCGGCGGTCCCAGAAGACCACAAAAAGCCCAGTCTGAATAGGGTTCAAAAATAAAATAAGGTGTTTCGGAGAAGGGTCACCTTATCTTAAAAATAGATCACTCCGAAAAAGTAGAGTTCGTTTGAGATTTGTGACTTTTTAGAACATAAACTTACGTAGTGATCATTTCCAAAAAAATAGATAAGAAGCTCGCAAAATTTGCTGACGTTTGAAAACAGTCGTCTGCATTACTTTTGGGCAATAGTGTACTAAGTACAAAACAAAATTTCGGGATTTAAAAAAATTAAGGAATTAAAAGATTGTTATAAAAAGGCACGCAGTAACATTTTCATTCTTCCAACATTGTATAACTCTTTCAGTGTTCTGACTGAACAGGAGGAATGTTTGCCCTGACTAGAAAGAGTTTGCGTGCTGTGCTGTCTCCCGAAAGAAAGAAGAACAAAAGGTGGAGAAAATGGCAGTATATTCATGAACGCGGAGGATAAACATCTATAAGTTAATTGAACTCATAATAACTCACCATTAACCCAGAAGTAAACAATTTTAGCAAGCTTGTTCGTCGAATTGGTAAAAGAGCAAATCTCAATACAAATTACTTCATCAGATGTCATATACATGGAAATTGAATGTGAGGTAGTGACGTAACGTTTCGGTTGAGGGGTTGTTTGTCTGCTAAACTGTAATGTGTCATTTGGTTCAATGACGTTCTTCTGCTGACAACTGAACGCTAATCTATATATATAGAATGACAAAAATTCGAAACACGGAATCTCATACAATGACCTGCCAGGCAAACTGAGCTTATGTAATGAAATGTCAGTGGCACACGAATTTAGACACCCCACATTTTTTAATCTTGTTTCAAAACTAGCTAGATGAAATTTCTTAAAAATTCCGTGAAACAACTAGATGAATTTATTTCTGTGTGCTAATTTGAAACGCCCGGGTATTGTGAGGTGGACAATTTGTCGCAAAGCGTGTGAAATTTGTGAAATCCAGTAAGTAAACAATTTTAGCAAGCGTGTTCGTCGACTTGGTAAAAGAGAAAACCTGGATGCAAATTACTTATCAGATGTGCTATGCGTGGATATTGAATGTGCAGTGAGGTAGTGACGTAATGTTTCGGTTAAGCGGTTGTTTGACTGCTAAACTGTTATGATTGATTTGGTTCAATGATGTTCTACTGGTGACAACTGGACGCTAATCTATAAAGAATGACAAAAAAATGCGAAACACAGGATCTCATACAATTGACCTGCCAGGCAAACTGAGCTTATGTAATAAAATGTCAGTGGCACACGAATTTAGACACCCCACATTTTTTAATCTTGTTTCAAAACTAGCTAGATGAAATTTCTTAAAAATTCCGTGAAACAACTAGATGAATTTATTTCTGTGTGCTAATTTGAAACGCCCGGGTAATGTCAGGTGGACAATTTGTCGCAAAGCGTGTGAAATTTGTGAAATCCATGTGGGCTTACAGGTGAAATAGTAACCCTGCTGATGACTTCAATTTCGTAACTCTTCACACAGAATCCTCTTTTAATTTCTGATTTAGTAGAAATTTACTTCACTGATTTAGCAGTAATTGTTACCAGTGATTCTTTTTCAATTTTATAACTATTTACACATATTTTCTTTTCTGATTAAGTAGTAATTCACCCTTGTTCCTCACGTATTGTAAGAATGTTTACATCTGTTTGTCGCAATTTACGTATTTCGATACAAGCATTACCCAATTTTCCTCCATTAAAACATGTTTGAGCTCCTTATTTGTTTATGATTGTAATGGTATATCTAAGCGGACATCCAAGGTGAAGAAGCGAGTATAATAATAAAACAAATAAAAATTGTAAGCGTTTCGTTTTCTCGCCACTGCATAATTACTGACCGTTGTCTAAAAATATTATTGTCTGTCACTTTCATTTTCCCTTCATTTTCTCTTTGTTTTTTCCAAGAGCCATCAGATTTGTTTGTAATTGCTCACTGTTCTTTTCTTTTCTCATATATCATATTTATCTTGAAATGTTGTAAATTTTCAATTGCAGTAGTGTTAAGATCACGATAACAAAAGGCACCCTCAGAACATTGTATAAATCTGTTGTTCTTGTCGCTTATGATAATGGAACGAACTTTAGCCTTGATTAAGAAGCTTTTAAGTGACTAGCTACTTCACATTAAAAAAAAAAAGGGAAGAACGAAATGTAGAACAAAAAGCCCTGAATGTCAATGAACGGGGCAAATAAACATGGATGAGATAAATGAAATCACTCACCATCAACTCAGAAGTGAAGAAATTTAAGCAAGCTTGCTTGTCGACTCGGTAAGAGAGCAAATCCAAATGCTTATCCACTTTTCAGCTGTCGTTTAGATGAAAATTGAACGTGTACGCAGAACAAGCTAATGAGGCTGTGTCCAGGTTGAGCGCTATTTCGGCCACTAAGCACAGGGGAACAATGTGTCATTTGGTTCAGCGATAATTTACTGGCAAAAAAGTGGTTGAACTCAACGGCACGAATTTAGACACCTAACATTTTTTGCCCATGTTTGTATTCCCTTACCAAGTCGGTAAACAAGCTAGCTGGTTATAATCTTATAAAACGTCCGTGCGACAGCCATATGGATTGTTTTCGAGCCCTAATTTTGAACGCCCGGGTAATGTCAGTTCAATTGTCAGGTGGCCGATTTGTCGCAAAGCGTGTGAAATTTGCGATATCAATACGGGCTTACAGGTCGAATAGTACTGCCTGCTCTCTTCAATTTTATAACTCATCAGACAGAATACTCTTTTCTGATTTAGAAAACAAAGTTTGACAAGTACTGTACTCAGTGTAATTGTCAACGGAAAACCCAATTGGCTAGACTGGCTAAGTTTAGGTTTCAGAGTCACCCTTGTTGCTCAATTATATTAAGAATGTCTGTCGCAATGTACGTATTTCGTAGCAGTATAACTCAATTTTCCTTCGTCAAAACATGTCTGAGCTCGTTTTTGATTGTGATTCTAATGGCGTATCCAGGCCGACATCCAATGTGAAGAATCTATAACAATTTATCGCGACGGAACAAAGAAAACTTGTAACCGTTTCACTTCCTTGCTATAAATAATTACTGACCATTATCCAAATGTAGTATTTTTTCTCACTCTCATTTGCCTTGTCCCTACGTAGTTGTTCTTTGTTTTTTGTTTTTTTGTCCAAGAGCTATATAATTTTGTTTGTTATTGTTGGTTGTTCTTTCCTTTCCATATATATCATATTTATTTTGAAATTTTGTAAATTTTCAATTGCAATAGTAGAGTTATTTTACCACCATTGTTGGTTCAGTACACGAGACAAGCGCCTGTAAATGAATCGGGGATAGCTAGCTACGGAACAGGAAAGCTTCAGGACAAACTCAGTTTTACACTTATAGGGGTTCGATTAACAACTCTATTTGTTTTACTTTCCACAACACAGACTAATGCAGAGAGTTGAGATTGTGAAAGATAAGGAAGAGGATACGATACCTACAAAATCGCTGAAACTGAAATTGGTAACGGTCATTTCCAATAGTTTTGAACAGTAGAGTGCAAAGTACAAAATTTTCAATTTCCGAAACTTTGAAAGTGTCATAAGAAATAGTTTTAACTATTGAAAAAAGATTGCGATAAAAAAGGCAAGCGGTAGCATTTCCACCCTTTTAACCTTGCATAAATTTGTTGATTTTGTCATAAATGATAAAGGAAGGAATTTTGGTCCTCACTAAGGATGGACTTCGGTGATGTGCTAACTTAAGAGAAGAGCAAAAGATGGATCAAAAAACAAGAATATTCACGAACAGGGCGGAAAAACATGGATCAGTAACACAACTGAAAACACTCACCATCAACTCAGGAGTGAAGCAAGCTTGTGTGTCAACTAGTCCGGTAAGAGAAACAAATCAGAATGCTAAACTACTTTTCAGCTGTCCGGTATAGTTAAACATTGAATACACACGTACTAGCACAAGATAGTGAGGTAATGAGTGGTTGTTTGACTACTGAAGTGAGACAACGTAAACTGAACGCTAGTCTATGAAGAATGACAAAAATGCAAAACCATAGTATCCCATACAACCTGTCAGGCAAACTGAGCCGTAATGACCAGTTTTAAATAAGAAATTTTGTAATATTTAAAAGTAGTTGAACTCAGGGGCACACGAATTTAGACACCCTAGATTTTAAAATCTTGTTTATATTCTCTTACAAAGTCGAGAAACAAGCTAGATAGACGAAATCTCTTAACAATTTCGTAAAACAGCTATATTTTTGAATGCCCGGGTCAGATGCCAGGTGGCCAATTTGTCGCAAAGCGTGTGAAATTTGTGATATCATTTTGAACTTACAAGTCGAATTTTTAGGCCCAGTGATTTCTTTGTTTTATATTCACTCAGAATTTTCTTTAATGATTTGGAAATACGAAGCTCGACAATTGATAAATGTCAACGCAAAACCAAACTAACTAGATACTGGCTGACTTATGTCTTCGATAAAGAATCACTTGGACTTCTTGCTCCAGCTGCTTCTGTAATATAGATTCGTCAAAACATGTCTGAGCTCCTTAGTTGTGGTGTAATCCAGGTGGACGCCCATACAATGTTCCGCCGGCGTTTTTCGTGCCATAAATGGTTTCTGACCATTCAGTCTAACCTCTCACTCAGTCTTTTTCCACAATAACCACAATGTGTTTCTAACTGTTGATTGTTCTTTACTTTTTAATATTCAATATTTGTCTTGAAATGGCGCAAATTTTCAATTGCACCAGTAGAGTCATCCCAGAAGATCGTTAAGACGCTACCTTTCAACCCATTTACTACAACTGTTGGTCCAGTACATATGACAAGCGCCGGAAAGCCTGGAAAAGAACTCAGTTTTCCGCCTCTTATAATTACATTGTGTAAGTGTCCGCCGATTATATGGTTCCAACCACACTAGCTTTCAGACTCAGGTGTGGAGCCCAAGTGAAAGTTAGAGTAAAAACTGGAAAAATTTGCTGAAGTTTGACAACAGTCATTTACATTACTTTTGGACAGTAGTATAAACTAAGCAGCATACTATAAAAGTTCGGAAACTTTGAAAAGATGGTGCGCTTTAGGCTCGGCTAAATAAACACCTTAGTAACGGGAACGCGATAGCATTTTCACCCTTTGAACCTTGTAACTGATAAATCTGTTGTCCTTGTCCTTCTTAATATCGGAAGGAATTTTAGCCTTGACGAGGAAGCGTGCGGGTGTTTTACTGTTTCCTGAGGAAACGAAGAACAAAAGGTAGAATAAAAAGCCCTGAATTTTCACGAACGGATGGATAAACACGCCTAAGATAACTAAAATCACTCACCATCAAATCAGAAGCGGTTTACACTCCAGGATTTGACGGCCTGATTTGTCTGCCTGACAATATTGGAGCGCAAATCGTACGTTTATTTTGACACCTGATTCACAGGCGATCCGTGGAAAATCGACCCTCAAATTGTCGGACCGACAATTTGAGGGTCCCCACGTCAATTAAAATTCATAGAATCGGGTGTCAAAATACACGTGCGACTCACGACAAATCGGCCCGACCAGGAGCCGAAAAAAAGTAGCGTTTAAATACAAGTACGATTCATGCTTTGATTAACTCAGATCAAGGATCTAAATACAGAGATTTTTGTAGTGACTTAAGGTTAGTATAGAGAGCAAAAAGCAAAGGTGTGACAACATTTAATTCATTCGCGTACATTTTGAAGGGCAACAAACCAATCATAATTCGGTGATTGAGAAACCACAAGGGAGGAACTTGAGTTAAGGTGCCATTTGCACCTACTGCTGGAAATTCGACATGCATTTTTTCAAGTGTTTTAAAAAGTGTCGAGAATGTTTTCTTTGCGTGACTTGAAAGTAGATTTTGCGTGACATGAGAGTACATGTAAGCTTTATTCGGTTAGCCTCGTTTTGAAGTTTCGGACCTCGTGGTCAAAAACGTATCGGAGACATTTTTCGCTTTTGTAATTTGCTGGTGACCCGTAACTGTTGAGACTTGAATGAGGAATAAATCTGTGTACTGTGAGACTGAGCTGAGTTGATTTGGTGTACGGGGAGATCAACGAAAATATTTCCCACACCAAAAGTGGCCACCCTGCCAGGACAGCGAGATATCGTGGTAAAGAAGAATAACTTCGAGAGTTCTGGAGAACAACTTCGTGTTCGACTAGTCGAGTGCGATTATTGCAAACATGGTGGATATTGCCCAAGGAAACTACACTAAGGAACTGAAAAGGGCGACCTACTGCGTCAAGGAGATCGAGGAAAATCTAAACACTGGAATAAGCGAGGATATGCGTTTGGCGTACGAGAAAATTTGTGAGATAAACAAAACACTTGAGCGCGCAGCGGACCGTGTGAAGGACGCCATGTTGGATGAGGAGAAGAGTTTCGAAGAGGTAAGACAGTGGTACGATAACCGTAAGCAAGATCTGATACCTGTGTGTAACCTTAGAGACAGAATTAAGCAGGTGTTAAGCGAATTGGAAAAACAGGAAATTCACAAGAGAGAAGAAGATTGGTTTCATAAGAAATTTGAGCATTGGAAGAAAAGAAGGCCGCTCAAGAAATGACCAAACCACAGGCGGTTAAATTACAGAAGTATACTATCACGCCATTTAAAGGGGACTACAAAGATTGGCTTAGATTTTGGAACCAGTTTACCGTGGAAGTAGACAATTCGAAAATTTTGGAAATTAGCCAATTTAATTATTTCCTTGAACTAGTTAGTGGAAGGGGAGCCTAAGAGTCACATTCTTGGCTGACCGCACTCTGCAGAGGGATACCAAGAGGCCAAAAAGATCCTAGAAGCGACTTATGGGAAACATTACAAGCCTTGCCAAGATTAAAGAGATCCATGAGTTTTACAATCATCTGAGAAGAGGGGACAAAATGCTCATGTCTGGCTCTAACCGACGACAACCTAGACAGCCAACACCTCCCGCAGCCTGCATCTACTGCAACTCACACCATCATAGGAGCTCGGAATGTACAAAGATACTGGACCTGGCTAGCAGGAGGGAGTTTCTAAAAACAAACCGGTTGTGTTACAATTGTGCAAGACCTGGTCATGCAGCTTCCCAGTGCAGATCTCGAGGATGTGGAAGATGTAACAGCAGACATCACACATCTATTTGTGATAGAACCCCTACAACACTTCCACCCAACCCTGCTGCTGAATCAGTGGCCTCTTCAGACAAGTTTTATGGTGCAAACGATTTTCAAACGACCCTGCATTCAACCGTGCTGGCTAAAGTTAATGGTGTGCAAACGTGGATCATGCTTGATAGTGGAGCAGGTAGCTCGTACATTAGTGCAAACTTACTGACTAAACTGAACATTAAGCCATACCAGACTGAAAGGAGAGTGATTGAGCAAATGTATGGGACAGTTGACAAGCAAGTTGAAAT
This sequence comes from Siderastrea radians, assembly GCA_964017195.1. Classification (NCBI taxonomy): domain Eukaryota; kingdom Metazoa; phylum Cnidaria; class Anthozoa; order Scleractinia; family Rhizangiidae; genus Siderastrea; species Siderastrea radians. The sequence continues at coordinate 7,773,441 of OZ024890.1, read as the reverse complement.
CTACAAGGTTCGTGTAGAATCTAATGTCATTGAGGATTTTGTAATGGAGCTGGAATGTATCAATGCTGAGAAGCCCGTCTTGACCTACCTGCCTAACCCCAAAATCCCTGACCTAAAGCAGCGAAATCATCGCATACGGCGACTGGAATTTAGCGAAGAGACAGCAATTGCGGATAAGTTGCCCGTGCACATTATTTTGGGAGCGGCTGACATTCAAAGAATCAAGTCAACGGAGCCTGCAATCCTAGGTCCAAACCCGGACACCGACCCGGGAGCTGAGTTTACCATGTTAGGGTGGGTCATTGCTGGAAAGGCTATCTTGTCAAGTGCTCAAGTAGAGAAGGGTTTCTTCTTGAACTCCAGTCAGAAAGAATTCATTCAAATGTGTTCTCAAGAAGTGCTTGGACTAACTGATGAGGAAAACACACAGGGTTTGTTCCATGAAGATTTTACAAATCAACTGCAGCGATTGGAGGATGGTACATATTCAACAAGGTTGCCATGGAAACCAGATCATGCCCCTTTGGGTTCAAACAGGGAGCTGACAATTGGGAGGCTAAGAAGTACCACCAGACAGCTAGAGAAGATCCAAAGACTTGAAGAGTATCACAGTGTTATGGAACAACAATTAGAGCAAAGAGTCCTAAAAATAGTGCCAGAAATACCCACAGGAGAGGTCATCCACTACATTCCCCACCAACCAGTGATCAGAGACCAGGCAGAATCTACTAAAATAAGGATAGTGTAGGACTGCTCGGCAAAGGCAAATTCCCAAGAACCATCGCTAAAAGACTGTTTGGAAGTGGGACCCCCTCTACAGCCTATGATCTTTGACATTCTTATCCGAAACCGCTTGAAGCTGCTGTGTATCACTGGAGACATCCATTCAGTTGTGCCTATTTTTCAAAGCGAGGCCTCGTTAAAAACCTTTCATATGAAAATGAGTTTTATCTGCATGCGAATGAAAACTCACTTTCATATGAAATGCTATGCACCAAGACTCGCTTTGAAAAAGAGGTACAAGACAACTCGGAAATGGCCTATTTCCACGTAAATGACATTTGATATTAAGTAATTTGCATTCAGATTTGCTCTTCTACCAATTCAACGAACAAGCTTTACTTCTGAGTTAAACATGAAGACGCGCTATAAAAGGGAAAGCCCCTCCCCCTTTTTGTCATGGAATCACCGCTTCAACGACTTACAGTCCGGCTACTCCAACCAAGGCCACACGACAAAAATTTCTGCAATTTAGCCAATCACAGTATCGGTTGTAAACAATAGAATTTCTAAAATGTTTTTGAGGAGCGGGAGTATTAAAACGGCAAAATAGCATAAAAATATAAACTTTATTCATTTGTTTTAGCAAAACTCAACATATCCAGAGCATTAACTATGGAACTTTCTCTCTCAGAGGCGCATTTTGTGTGAAGGCGCCAAGTAACGTCTACAACGTTCACAACTCAACATTAGATCGGACTGCAACTGTTCCCGTTCGATTTTGTTTACATACTAACATTTAGACACGGTAGATTTCTCCAGTACTGTTCAATCAGAAATGGCATTTGCCAGTCCTTAGAATCATCCAAAGGGACTTTGTTGTTGAAAATATTCCTCAGTATTATCAAGTCTTTATCCAGAGCGAAACGGTCAACATACCGACCTTCATTCTGCTTTCTTAGTCTTGGCCGCATAATGGCGAAGAAATTGTTGCTCGAGCGCTCTTTTACAAGCTTGAACGAACGAAGCTCATCTGCAGCCTTAGCCTCTTTTTTCTCCACGTCCCTGGTTAGTTTCTGTAGTTCTTGAATTTCACTTTTGCTCTCTGGATGCTTCTCGCTCGCTCCGCATTAATTTGTTCATGTCTGTGCACGGCGCATTTGAACAGCGACCCTTGTAATGTCCCGCTAAATGGCATCGGCCACAGAGTTTTCCTCGCCGTCCATTGGCTTTGCTTGATGCTTCTTCGTATTCTCTACGAACGCTTTGCAGCTGAACAGAAGCACTTCTGATTTGTGTCTGTAACAGAGACAGGTTTTCCGTTAGTTCCGCACTTTTCCTTTCTAAATAGCTTGAGTGATCTGTTGTTTTTTCGCGCGATTTTCCCTCAGTAGCGGGGCCTTCAGTCGACTGCACTGACACACTGCTAGATGGGCCAACTAGCAGTGTACTGTTACCGGACACGAATTGTAAGGGCCCAGGCGATGATATGGAGGAAAGAGTTCTTTGGGCTGTAGTTGCAGCTCTTTCGCAAGAATTCTTCGTTCCGCCAACAACAACTTGTCGGGCGAGTTTATAATAATCTCGAGATCGATTTCATACATATATTTCAGTGAATGCTTGCTTCGAAAACCCCTTCTTTCATATTCTGGCGCTAATCTTTGGAGGTTCAAGCCGTTAGATATCGAAGAAAGCCAGGAATAAACCTCTGAAGAAACTCCAATGTCACTTTGTCCCGCCATTTCACCGGCAGCGCGAGCACAGGTTGCGAGACTGACTAGAATGTTGCCAAACGTTTGATGGACAGCATTGCTTCTGCCTGAGTCCCTGTCACGCAATTACGCTCCTTACTGTAACAGTGTATAATACAATGTATTTGAAAAATATGAAAAGCCCTTTCGAGTTTAAAATTTTCGCCCCCAAGACTGCAGGCCTGTTGATGGTTGGCATGAATTTCCCCAGAAAAAGCATCCAAGCTTTAGCAAACTTTACGTTGTGCGAATTCGCAAACTTTCAACACAAGAAGTGACAAATCAGACGCATTTGCTGTGTCTGAGTTCATAGTGTATAGCTTTCAAACTGATAGAAAATATTTTTGCTATGATGTTGAATTATATTGAACAGAAAAATGAAATATGCACAACCAGGTACGTTGACTAAAAGACTTCAAATATATCGGCGCTTTATTTATTTCTACCAGCTCTTTATTTACTATACTTTTCGGCGGAGAGAAGTGGAAATACTGCGTCACGCAGGCTGCTTTATTTATAACGTGTGGGGAAACCCCATTCTCTCTAAAATTGTTTACAGATTCATAAACAACTCATTCAGCTGACTGAATTGCAGGTGTATATTTACAAACAATCTCTCATAATAAGCAAACGTGAGACAGAGAGTAACGCGCTGCATAACATTGTTTGTTACTGCAGCGGCACTGTGTTAACAATTGTTTCCTGTACAAGTGAGCCGGACAATTAATGCTAAAGTTCATTGTTCGTGACCTACAGGGGGTATCCACAGTGTAGAAAATAGGCAACAGATTTTGCTTGTGTGATGTTTGCACACGCCTCGTAGATTGCATATTCTGTATGCTCCACCGCTAAGCGCTGATTTCGGCGTAGAAACTCTTTGATATCATGAAAGCAAAATTCGCAGCTGTTGAATTCCGGTGAATACGGCGGCTGAAAAAGTAGGTTCACGCCACACTCTCCTAGCATCTCTCTCAGAATAGGTTCCACAAAGTGGCCATGATGGAAGCCGCAGTTGTCTAAGATCACAGTATCACCTCTCTCCAGGACTGCTGTGCCATCTGCTCTCGTGAGATTCACTGCCTCTTCGAAAAAAAGCAGGAGCACATTTCCGTTCGAGGGACCTTCGATGACATCAACAAAGTCTACTCCGAAGGGGGAATGGAGCAGATTAATCGTGTAAGTACAATTAGATGCGCATCGCTGTATTTCGAAGGCAGGCTGGCCTTTAGGAGCTCTTCTGTACCGTCGATTGGCAGTTGTTTTCAAGACACTGCTCTCGTCAAAACAATGAACGGTGCGCAGATCCAAGTCCGCCATTTGCTCGAGAAAATCATTTCTCAGTTCAGTGTTGTCATTTCTCTGGGATTCGGCCGATATTTGTTGTATTCTCTTTTTAGTCATAAAGAGATCGTTCCTAACGCACTTCGATATCGTGGATCTTGATGGTAAATTCCAGGGATGGGAGATCCCATCAAGTAATAGACGATCTTGTAACTCTGCTGAATAAATACTCGGCTTCATAAGTTTTTCTATTTCTATGGAGGCCATAACGTCTGGAGTTATAACTCTTCTCTCTGGCTGGACTTTCATGTGCGGCAACGAACATCCTGTACGGTCATAGTCAGCTAAGACGTTTTGGACAAAATACCGGCTTGTTTTCAGCTCCGTTGCAGTCGTTCGCTGAGATATTCCGCTATGGATCATATCAAGAACTTGTTCTCGTAAAAGTCTAGGATAATAACGGCCATTATCGTAAAGTTTTCCGCTCCGATTCAAGCAAAGTCGCATGTTCTGCTACATGGCAGAACCGTTCAGCCGTTTGAAATGTGAAGCTGAAAATTTAAAATTTGCCGCGTTTCTATTGTTATGATACTCGAACGCTATTGGCTAATTTGTAAGAAAATTTCCTGGGTGGCCTTGGTTGGAGTAGTCGGACTGTAAGATTAAAATGGCGGATTACGCAAGGAACGGGGGGAAATTCGTTATTCGAAAAACAGGTCAATTGCTACCTACAGCTGTCGAATTTCGATTATAAAATACTTGCTTTGTGAGATAAAATTAAAAGTAACAGCAGGGACGACTCTTCCTTAGCTCGAATATAATATTTTAGCGTACAAAATTTAAATTTCGCGCTCGTAATGGCTCTCCCAATCGCGAGATGCTGCACGATATGGCACAGAGAGTGACTCTCAGTCGGATGAAGCCTCTCTGAGCCTTCAAAATGCATGGGTTGTGGACTTTCCTATCACAGCATGCTCTTGCCAAACTTTGGTTGAATGGTTAACAAATGACTAAACTGTAGATTGTGAAAAGAAAAGTTCACTGTTAAATTCATGATGGGCGTTTGCCCGTTTAATTAGTCAGCTCTTAAAACTTAACATCAGACATGAACTTTATGCCTTTATTCGAAGCTCTTGCTTCGAATCAAGGCGCTTTGAATGCATTGCTTTTGCTTCGAGAGTTTATCGTCCATTTACCTTCCACTGTCGATATTGTTACGGCTGATTCTTCTGAGAAAAACCTAAAAGATGCCTTCTTGTGTACCACGAAATGTACCCCAGACAATTGAAGATGATGCAGTACCATCTCAAGCAAGTTTAACTTATCCCGTGCTGGAGGGTGAAGCCAGTCCCCATGAAACAAAGATATTAGGAGTTCCTTGGAACAAGACTGAAGACAAACCTTCTATCGGCTTTATGAAACCTTTGGGATCAGTTGGTGAGGGCCCATTAACAAAGAGGAAGATGCTGTCAGCTATCAACAGTGTTTACGACTTGCTTGGAATTGCTGCACCGGTCATTATCACGGGAAAGTTCCTCTATGGTGAGGCGTGTCTAAGGAAACTGAAGTGGGATGAAGAAGTACCAAGTGACATTCAGAGATTGTGGGACAAGTGGCTCAAAGGAATGGAGAATTGCCCGTGCTTAACTGTTCCTCACAGTGTTGTGGACAGAGATGTGACAAGAATTGTCCTCCATGGTTTTTCTGATGCAAGCAAGGTAGCAAATTCAGTGGCCATCTATGCTCTAGCGTACCATGCTGCTGCGTACCATGCTGCTGCGCCAGTTCATCAGAACCTGCTTGTTGCAAAGTCGAGGATAGCGCCGAGAGACCTATCAATCCTACGCTTGGAACTTATTGCTGCACATACCCTGAGCAGGCTGATGAACCATGTGAAAGAAGTATTACAAGGACAGCCAGTTGAAGAGTACCACTGCTGGGTTGACAGCACCACAGTTCTGTATTGGATCAAGGGTCTAGGGACTTGGACCCAGTTTGTACGGAACAGAACCAGAGCTATTCAAGAGCAAGGTTACCTCAAATGGCATCATGTTCCAACAAGTGACAACCCCAGTGACCAAGGAAGCAGAGGTGCTGAACCTAGAAAGTTGGGAGAACTGTGGTTCAAAGGACCAATTTGGCTCAGCAATCCAGACAAGTGGCCACAGCAACCTGAAGTGTTGATGACCTGCGAGGTAGAGAAAGAATGCTTGATGCCTAAACCTGAGAAACAGCTGCTTGCCAAAGAAGAAGAGAAGAATCTGATTGTGGATCAGCTCCTTCACAAGTACGTATCGTACTGGAAACTTCTAAGAGTAACAGCTTTTGTAAGGCGGTTTATTAATAACTGCAAGAAGAAAGAGAAGCGGAAGGGACCGTTCCAAACGGAAGAGTTCCAAGTAGCAGAAAAGTTTTGGATTAACCAGGCACAGGCATCTCAAGCTGTTAAGTCCGATGTGAACCTGAAGACGTGTGAAGATGGAATACTGAGATGTGTGGGCCGTCAGTCCCAGGTTATCACCCAGTCTTCCTACCCTGAGATTGCAAGCTGGCTTCCTTGATGATTCAGCAAGTCCATGAGCAAATGTTACCTGGGGGAGTATCAACAACCATGTGCCGCATCCGAGAGAAGCTCTGGATTCCTAAACTGAGAGCGCTAACCAAGGAGGTTATTCGCAACTGTAATGTTTGCAAACGCTATTGGAAGAAGCCGGTGTCTACCTCATGTGCTACAACTGCTGCACTGCCAGCTTTTAGGGCTGAACTGTCCACCCCCTTCATAGTAACAGGCGTGGATTTTGCGGGACCTGTCTACTACAAAGTTAGGAAGTCTACCACTGCCAAGGCGTACATTGCACTATTTACCTGTGCCAGCACTCGAGTGGTACACCTAAAGCTTTGTCGTGACCTCTCTGCTGCAGAGTTTCAGAGAGCGCTAAAGGAGTTCATTGCCAGACGAGGGTGTCCACAGACCATAGTGAGTGACAATGGGAAGACGTTCGTGGCCACTGGGAAATGGTTATCCGTGCTCAAGAAGAACCACAGTCTAGCAAGCTACAAAGGGGCGCTGAACATAAAATGGAAGTTTAACGTATCCCGGGCCCCGTGGTGGGGTGGCTTCTTTGAGCGCCTTATTGGTATCATGAAGAGGAGCCTTTCAAAGGCGATTGGCCGAAGCCTTCTAACCTATCAAGAGCTCGAAGAAACCTTGCTGGATGTAGAAACTTGCATGAACAACAGGCCACTGCTTTAACAGGGGGAAGAGTTTGAACAACCAGTTCTTACACCCAACACCTTGCTGAGAGGAAAACCAACTCCCATCTTAGACGAAGACCTTGAGAAGATTGCAGAAAATGGCGTAACAAGACGAATGAGATTCTTGCAGAGAAGCAAAGAGAACCTTAGAAAGAGATTCCTTAAGGAGTACGTCCATGCCCTTGAAGAAAGACAACGGCGTTCCACTGGGGTCACTACAAAAATCCCAGACACATGAGCAGTGGTTTTGATGAAAGGTGAAGCAAAGGATAAAGCACTGTGGAAGCTTGGACGAGTAGTGGGCGCAGTTACCTGCAAGGATGGAGCAGTTCGTGGATTGAACCTGAGACAAGGGAATGGTTACGTGGTGGAACGCCCTTTACAGCTCGTATGTGACCTAGAAATCGGAGGAGAGAATCCCGACTTCAAGCTTAACCCAGAAGCTGAAGTGTTCACACCAAGATTAGGGCCAAGTCGGAGGACCAAAGAGATCGCCAGTGAACGAATCAAGGACATTGTTGTGCAAGAAGTCAAAGACAATGAGAATGACATTTAAGTTGATAGACACTTAAATGGGGGGAGGGTGTCGAGAATGTTTTCTCTGCGTGACTTGAAAGTAGATTTTGCGTGACATGAGAGTACATGTAAGCTTTGTTCGGTTAGCCTCGTTTTGAAGTTTCGGACCTCGTGGTCAAAAACGTATCGGGGACGTTTTTCGCTTTTGTAATTTGCTGGTGACCTGTAACTGTTGAGACTTGGATGAGGAATAAATCTGTGTACTGTGAGACTGAGCTGAGTTGATTTGGTGTACGGGGAGATCAACGAAAATAATTCCCACAAAAGATAATTTTAATAATCTTCTAATTTTAGTTTTAAGATTAGTAGCCGACTTGCATGCAACGGAAACTCATACTCTAACTAGAAGTCAATTTAATAACAGAGCACTTTTAATGGAGCTTTGGATAGGGAAGCCTTTGTCTGGGAGCTTATGCAAGCTCCCAGCTCAAATGCAGTTTCTTGATGTTGGGGATGCCGTGATCTGCAACTGACGTGAAGCAAAGTGAAACAAAAACAAAAAACACCCAGTCCTGAACACTATAGTACCTCAGGATAAATGATTGTAACTTTTAAATGCTTACCTAATTTCAATAATAATAATAATAATAATAATAATAAACAGCAACAGAATTGAGGAGGAAATTACGTTTTCGCGTCAAAATTCGTCTTGCCTGTTAAGAGGGAATGTCAGTAAACATCGAACAAACCGCAGACACAGCTCAAAATGCGATTTGGCTAATACTTTGCATATTGGTAGGCTGAAGAACCACACATATGCAATGATACTCTTTTACTCAAATATTCATTCTTTTGCGAGAAACAGCCAGTTACAACATAACGTAAGAAGCATCAGTCGAATAGGATTTATGTGAAAACAATTCAAGTGTGGTTACAGTGCCGTTACAGAGACAGAAATATCATGCCATGAATTTTATCTCATCATAAACACGCTTTATTTGTGCTGACACAGCAAAAAAGGAGATTCATTATGTTGTTCCATTGTGAGTGTATCACGTAAAGAAAAGTGTTGGTGCACAGTAATGTTTAGATGCTTGCTTAGATGGTTGAAATACCTAAAGTAAGCCAATGTATGAAGGAGTCCAACTACTCTTTGTTCTTGTAAATGAGTGTGATTGTTGCTGGTAGGACGTCCATCAGCACGTGTGATAGAATCAACCAGAATGTTGAAGAGGTTTACTGAGTGGTCCTGACAAAATTGTTTCATATCATCTGGTTGGATCAGGTAAAGGGCTAGCTGAAATTTTTCCACTTGTTCTGCAAAGTTGTCTATAAAATGGTAGTTGTAAATTTTATTAGACCATAATCTGTAGTTAAAAAACCTGTTTCAAAGTGTGTTTCTTTGGGCTGTCATTTAGCTTTTAAGAAACTGCTTATCGAACAAAAGAAGGTGGTCATACAATACAATTCAATAATCATATTTAATAAACTTAACAGCCTGTTGCCAGTTATTGATGACAGCCCTTTTATGCTTTATTGTTATATTACCTGATGGCTTTTGATGTTGAGTGGTACTGTCAGTAACTGTTTTTCCTGAAGATGTCTGCCCCTGCAAAAGTGGGTATAAGGTGATTTAAATTCATTCTGCTGATGTAATTACCGATTAACTCATTTGATAAAGACACATACCGTGTTTGGTGCAGCACAAGACTTTTCTTGAGTTTCTCTGTTGATCTGTAATTAGTTTATAAAACAGTCTTAATTGTATTACTAACACTGACTGTTTTTCTATCAACAAGTTACAAAAGGAAGTCAAGTGTGCACCCCTTCCCCCTACAAAAATTCCATCAATGGTGGGACTTTTCAAGTCGTATTTCTTTTTAGGGATTAGGCCAGGTATGATTAATCTAGGGTACCTTTGCGTGGAACCTGGTACGTATTATTTTATTTTTATTCAGAGACATTTTTTCCAATATTTATTTTAATTTTATGTTATTTTCTTTATACTTTATTTTTACTCAGAGACGTTTCTTTCAACCAAAGGTAGAACATTGGAATTTTCTACAAATTTTACCTTTTTTTTTGCCCTTTGCATAAGATTGGGAAAAATGTTATTTGTGGGAAACATTTTAATGTTGCCTATCCCTACCGTTTTCCTCTTGGCTGGGCTTTGATACTCGGCCAGAGATGAAAATCTTCGATCGGCGTTTAGTCGACAACTCGTACACCGCCGCGTCCCTGGCCGATATGAGGGCATGTTTCTGCCAACTTGATCGAACACTCCGTACAGTCTCTCGGGTATTGGAGTGTTGCTCATAATGACAGAATGGCTGGGTAACGGGCACGAGCATACGTTGTTCCTGGCTCTTAATTGATTCCGGTGCAGCTCGCAGACGAAATTTCCTGGTTGCACTTCCGCTACACGGGCCAAGTCTCCACTGAGGGCAAGCATCATTCCCTTACACACAAACTTAAATCGAGTTTTACCACTCAGACAACAGGTTTTTTGTGTAGGTAAGTTACCTATAGAAAGCACGAAAGCTAGCACCGCTACGAAGAAAACATATCTCAGACAATTCATCACGAACGCTAGACTTTGAACGAAAAATAAACTATGGTGGCAAAGATAATTTTTTTTTTGCTAAAAAAAAATATGTAAAAGAACAAACTCTCTACGAACCGTCCTTACGGCGACAACCTTATCCGTTCAGTGACGGCCTTATCTCGAGCAAATATAAACAAACGCCGGGAATTTTAAAATTGCCGCCATCTTTGCCCAGATTGTTTACATTGAATCCAGTCTCCTCGCTCGCGCCCACCCGCGAAAATGGCGGGAACGAGTTAGCGCATGCGCACTCATGTTGCCGCTGTGTTATGGTGAACAGGCTTCCCTACAATTCGTTAGCGCTTGCGCAAGGCTGATGGCCTGTGGTAGATTTATAACCGTTCGCTTACAATTCTGAAAGAATGCGTGTCAGTGGACAAAAGTCTTGACTGGAAGACATGAAAAGCCTGCTTTTGGTTGTTAAAAAAAAATCAAATCGACAAGCGCTTCAAGGACTTTGTTGCCCGTTGTACTTTGTACATTTGTTCATCTTCTCGTTTTGGTTCCCTTTCTAATAAGTTCATCGTTCCTAGAACGGCGTCAATAATAAGGGATCATAAAAGCTTGGAGTCGAATGAGAGAGCGTGCGTAAGCACAGTAAGCAAATTCTTTTAATGTGCTGTGGTTGACGACCACGAAGACGACTAAGGTATACCTTTTAGCTGAGCTCACCAGGTGTCGTCGTCCTCTCTTTCGTCGTTGTTTTAATTTAAGTTCCTTATCGTTTCCTGCTATTCGGCTGAAAACAAATAAAGCCAAGCCGGCAAAACAAACAAACAAACAAAACAAAACAAACAAAAACCAGAAAAGTGATAAATGATTGTGTCAATCGTCACCTGGTGAGGATGGTTAATTGTTACGTGTTATTGCGTCATAAGCATTATATTATCTTTGTACAAGTAACGTGTGAATCAGTCATAATCTCTTGTAATCGCGGTCAAGCAAATTTCGTTACCCTAAATCCCTCCCACCCTTAAGGTGTTGGAGTTATATTGTCATCAGCTCTTGTATCTTAGTTTTTAGTCTGACAATAAACTCTTTGGTCCAAACTCGTGGTCTGTGGTTAAATGTAAACAATTCCTACCTATTTAATTTGTAACTGACGTTCTTGAGAATTACCAGACGGCAGGACAAAACAATTTAATCAAAATTTATTGAACATTTGATATACGTTTTAGTTAATCAACGACTCTTGTTTGAGCTTTGACCTTTGTCCAGTAATGTATAGTAATCTCAGTTGACCTCGTGCCAAAACCTCAGGAATTCCCAATCTGGCAATCAGATCGCACATCACTAGACAAAGGTTTCCTCGAACCTCTCTATTGCTAGCTAATAATATTGCTTTACATTCCGTTGAAAGAAAATACGTATATTTTGTTGTAGTTAATTGTTAATTGTAATCAGCATGTCAGTAAAACGTTTTGTCAATGAACGTTTAAATCACACGACTGACCTGACGTTATATATTGTAATTTTATCATCTAGAAGAACATATCCTGTTATTCAATTAAGTTGCGAGTGGGGATGAAGTGCTCCTCTTATCACACATTTGCCCCCATAGACTCGACATTTTGGAGGCACAACTCTCTCCATTCTGTACTCCTTGGCTCCTTGGATTTAGCTAAGTGCAGGCACACTCCCCCCAATCAGAGAGGATGCCCGACTTCCTCTTCTTTTCCCAAGAATGCTCACAGCCATCAGGGCTTATGGAGGCCCACTCCCTCCTACCCATCCACTGTGTGCACCCCCCTGAGCTGTAGATTTGGTAGCTTGACTCTCCAGGAGTACATGGGGCTATAATTTTGAGTGGAGCACCTTGTCACCCACTTCACCATACTCATCCACACATAAATGCATAATTATGCAGTTAACTACAGGATTGGTTCATAAAATGAGGAAGTTGATTAATCGTACGTGTTAAAAGCAAATTTCGCAAATTCCGCAACTACAAAGAGAAAATAAATAACGTTAATAGCGTTTTTCAATTAGACGTTGCTGAAGTTAATTGCATGAAAACAAAGATCAAGAAATCTCTTACAAGAATAACTCATCACTAGCGTACTTGAAAATGTGAACTTAAAATTACAACCACATCTATCCAGGGATATCATTGAATGGAATAAATAAAGCACAGATTGAAATACCTTTGAAAAAACTCTTCAGTATTACCAAGGCTGTCTCTCAGTAAGTCTATATCATTTACATTGTGCTTCTCTTGAACCGAGCGTTTCAACCAGTTTCAGCGAATGATTAGGCTAATTACAGTCCCAGGAAAAAACGTTCGACAACCGATTATTAATACTGAACCCATTTTACAGTTGTGTGTTCAATTAGCGACGTGGTCTTTGAGTGGAAGAGAGGCTTGAATTGACTTTGTTTTGCCAGTTACAGCACTCTCTGCTTTTGCGAATAATGTTGTTCTTATGCTAATAAGTTTCTAAACATCATAATTTTAATATGATGATGAAAAGTGGGAAGGTTTGTAACAAAGCAAAGTCGCTGATCCCTAGCCTTACTTCGTATCCACTCCCCAAAACACACACACACACACATCGAAAACGGTCGTCTCCTTTAAAACACAGGTTAGTCCATGATTTGAGCCAGAAATTTAACACCGGTGGTGAAACATTCTACTAATGCTGAATGCTGCCGACTAATAGAAATTGGACAAAATTAACTTCTTTATATGAGTTCTGAAATCATTGCGTGGAGCGAGGTGGGCTACGCGCGAGAAATAAGGGAAGGTTTTGAGAAAATGACAACGGAGGTAAAATAACCCACCATCAAAATGACCGAGGAAAGAACTGAACAAAGTGTGAATCAGTACTAAGGAGCTGGGTCAAATATAGTTAATAAAGTAGGATCCGCCACGTTCAGTGAAAATCGGAAAACTTTTAAATTCGGTCCTTTTACCCCAAAATTACAACACATTTTCTTTAGCAAGGGATTAAGTCTTTTCAAAACTAAGCAGCCTCATCGTTTAGATATGAAATATAAAAGACTTGTGACCAGAATGTATAGCTCAGAATGAGGTCACTTCTTTCACTTAAAATTATAATACATGAAGTAAATCTTTTTTCACAGTTTAAAGAAAAAGATTGACAAAGATCAGCGTAGTGCGGAATCGAATCCAAGTCTATAGCCTAAATGAGAGTTGTTTGTTTTGTTGCTTGTTTGTTTTACAAGAGAACCACAATTAAGCGAAGCAGGATACTGTGATTGGTTAAAAACCATTGATAGTTATTTACTATCCTGGACAAAACGATTCAGGATTAGGTTAAAGGATTCTAATCTTTAAATAATTGACGTAAATTCCATGAAAAGTGCCAACATAACAGAAAAGAAAATTACACAAACGGAAATTTCTTGAAATACAAGAGTGTTTACCTGAAGGCCAGATAAAGGGCGGAAAAACAAGCGCGGCGGCCACATCGTTTCTCGCGCGAAACAATTCGCCATTTTCTAGTGTCTATAAAGTCTTTCAGTTTGCTTCAGTGCAGAATTTCCTTGCAACATATTTATTCGTCTTTTTGAGACAGCTGGCAAAGGAAAGTCCTCCGACGAATTTCTGCACCCACATTGATTTGGCAAGCAAAAAATTCAGCTCTGGCACTAGTCTTTGAGTCCCTCCAGTAATTTCGCTCCTGAGATAAAGGTTTTGCTGTGGCTTTTCTTTATTCTCGAGACACGGTTTTCAAAGGCCTCACGCATTACCTGTTATTAAAAAGTATTTCCACCTTTTTTCAGTATTTTTAACCAACTATTAAAATCTAGTCTCTGCAAGTGCACCCGGCTTACCGCTAAACCTGCTTTTATACGTTCAAGGACTTCTGTGTGGTTAAGTTGAAAAGAACATTTTTCCTGTGCTTTTTCCTCTGTTTGTGGGGAAAATATTTTGAAACTATGTCTCTGTCTGTGGTAAATATGGTTCAAATTCTCCTTTAAAAACGAGAATTTGGTAAATATAGTAGCCAAGCATTATTTTTTAGGTAAAAAGACTCGGTCTGCGAAAAATAATAAAAAAAAAGCATGCAGAAACATTTGGTAAGAACCAAAGATAAGACTGGGCCTGGCAATGGCGGCGTGAAGACACGAGTTGCGGCCGTCCGCCCAATTTCGTTATCCCATCTTAGTACATGGCCGATTTGGTCGAGCTATCTTTTAAAAAGAGGAAAACTAGGTCACCGAAGCCTTTGGACGAGCCTTCTATCTCACCAGACTTGAAGAAAACAAAGCAATACACTTCTCCTGGCAAAGAATCAGACCAAGACGAAGGCGAGACTTCGACAGTCTCAACGGTAATCGACTCAACAATGTCTCAAGAGTTCGGCGCTACATTACAGGAGATACTTAAAAAGTTGGAATAACTGGACGTTATACAATCTTCTTTAGGAAAGATAGAATCCAAAATAGCAACCCTGGAGACACGAACCCGAGAGCTCGAAACATTCCAAGATACGACGAAGAAAGACATTGAAGAACTGAAGAGCAGCCAAACATTCATCGGCGAGCAAGCCAAACAAAATGCCGACGCACTCAAAAAAGATAAAGTCCTAATAGCCGGGCTTTTAGAGCAAGCCCAAAAAAACGAGGATATGATAAATGAGTTGCAGACTAAAAACCTTTATTTGGAAGCATATTCACGTCGAGAAAACTTGAAGTTTATGAACATAAAGGAAGAAACAACAATAGACGAGAAGGAAGACACCGAAGAAGTGCTTCGATCTTTCTTAGAGCGCGACCTTGGTTTCGCTGATGCGAGAAATGTAGAAATTCAACGTGTCCACCGAAATGGAAAAAGTAAAGACGGCAAACCGCGGCCTATTCTAGCCCGTTTTCTTAGGTTTAAGGACGTTCAGAAAATTATCTCGCTGGGCCACAGACTTAAAGATACAGACTACCAAATTTTCCGAGATTATCCTGCCGAAATCATCAACCGACGAAGATCACAGATGGAGTCTTTTAAAGCTGCCAGAAAGAAAGGAATCCCTGCAAGTTTTAGCTCGTCACAGCCAGATAAGTTGTATATAAGAGGGAAACTTTGGCCTGAAGGCAAAATTTTCTTTACGTCTTAATAACAATCAGTTATTTCTTTTTGCATAATAATATTTAGCTTTGTCAGATCATGATTAAGTCTATAGGGATTACTTGATTTTACCACTATGTGGGTAACTACTCATTATTTACAATAGTTTGCTTTATTTTCGCTTCAGTTGCGGTCGGCAGCTACAACAGAGAGAAAATGTTTCCCTTTACTCGTGTAGCACTAGGTTTAAACGTAACGTCTCATGCCTTTTTTCTGAAGACTCTTTCTTCTATCGCTTTGCTTGGTTTTATGCATAATTCCAAGAGAGCAGAGTCTTCTTTTGCCCTCAGTCAGGGACCGCTTTTATTGTGTAAGTGTTTGTATGTGTTTCCTTTGGTTTTTTTGGTTTTTTGTTCTCTCCCGGGGGCAATACCTTTATGTAAAAATTTTTTTGTATCACAGCCATCTTTTAATATATACTACTTGTCTTGACCGCTTCAACTCAAAAGGTGCTAAGTTAAAATATAAAATCTCAACTCTGCTGAATCGTCCTTTTTCAAAATACAATAACAGCCGTCAAATCTGTCTGATCTAAAAATTGCTTCCATCAATGTGAGGGGAATAGGGAATAACAATAAGAGAAGAGAGACCTTTAATTGGCTCAGAGAAAGACAACAGTCAATTTACTTCTTACAAGAGGTGCACTGTACTGAAAACAATGTTGACAAATGGAGAGCTGAATGGGGCTACAAGGCACTTTTTAGCTGTTGCTCAAGTAACGCAGCTGGTGTTTGTATTCTTTTCAACAATAACTTCAACGTGAACATTTTGAAAATTTTCTCGGATCCCTCGGGACGTTATATAATATGTGACATTAAAGCTGAAGAAAAACTATTCACCCTTGCTAACATTTACGCTCCAAATGATGACGATCCGACCTTTTTTACAACTTTTTTTGATCACTTAGAAAATTTTCAATGTGATGAAATAATATTAGGCGGCGACTTCAATCTCGTACTAAACGTAAAAGAAGATAAGAAAGGTGGTCTTCCAAGAACACACCAAAATGCTTTGAACGTTGTCAAGCAAGCTTGCGAAGAACTGGATTTGACTGACATTTGGTGTACATATATACTTATATATGTAGGTGGTCTCTTTTTCTTTTCATTGTATCCTATTACCCTCTTCCCATCACGTACATTTCCAACTCATCCATAATTTTAAAGCAACGATTCAGCAGGAGATCTTTTATCTCTTCTCCATACTCTGTTGAGTAGATTAGGTCATATCTTATCTTTTTCTTTTTTTTTTTTTCGCATGTAAGCTTTACGTGTCGCTCAAATATTTAACTAATTAATTCCTTTATTTTATAAGTGTTATGCAATTTAAGGAAACAGTGTATAATAAGTGGCATATTACAAGTGTAAAATGTATATAATAAGCCAAACACCACATGTAACTGAGTAGTATGTAGTAAGTGACTGTCATTAGTGTATTAGTAATGTATTATGTAAGTAGTGTACTAGCATTGTAAGTAGTGTACTTGTTATTAGGGACTTTCATACCGGGAAGTCTGGGTACTAGTTAAGCGGCTTGTAGGGACAAAATTTCGCGGGAAAATTCAATAACTTGGCGGCCCTTCGAAAAGTGCAATAGTTTTATAAACGTTTTTGTGTGAATTTAGACCTCGAAGATAGGTAACACCACGTAAAAGTCAAGAAAATACAGGCTTTCAAGTTCAGGTGAGGAAGAAATTCAAGAAATATGGAGAAGGGTGTAGAACATAACAAGGAAAACTGCGTGAAGTGGCTAGTAGATATCGGAGCCTCTACATCTGGTTCAAAACAAGAACTAACAATCAGGATAAATCGATTATCAAGGTATCCAGGACTAGTCCAGAAACTCAAAGCAAAGTCAGAAAAAGCATATGTATTTCCTTGTAGTCTTGATTCCTTTGAAATTCCACCAGCCACAGCCAAATGGAGGGCAGCTAGCGACGATCTTCCCAGGGTTGATGATAAAATGTTCACTCAGTATGTTTCAAAGAAACAAGAGGGTAGTGCTGGTCAGCAAAAGAAAGCGTTACAAGTGTTCAGAAGTAGAAAAATTGTCAATGTTAAAACTCTAGCCGATGGGCAAGACGTTTACGTTAAAGATATGATAGAAAAGTCTTACGGGTCCATGCAACGCCCCACAGTTATTATGTTTGAAAATGGAATACCCAGCAAAGCTCACTGTAGTTGTCCAGTAGGACTTAGTGGAATCTGTTGCCAGGTATTAGCATTACTTCTCTTCTTGAAACACTATCATGAAACTGGAGAAAGAATACTAGCTTTAACAAGTACAGAACAGCTACAAAAATGGCATCGATGTTCACACAAGAGTTCCGTATACCAATGGTACCACTGAGGGAGTTAAAAGTTAAATCTGCTGTACATGCTGAAAGAAAAGGAGGTGGCATTCAAACTGCTGATCCCCAAAATAGCACAATGAAACGCAATGTTGAAAAAATGAGCGAGGAAATGAAAAAAAAATTACTAAAATCGAGGGAACTTTTAAACCTTTTGAACATCATGTGTACACAGCACTTGAAAATTCAATTATTGGACCAACAACATCCCTATATCAACATTTAGAAAACAGATACTCTTCAAGAAAATCTCAGGCTCTAGTTGATCATGATTACTGTGAGGAATCATTTTGTCAGGAAAGAGTTGATTGTAATCAAACTAAGATGGATCTAGTGGGAAACAACATTAAGAAAGCTCTAACTTCTAAATGTGTGGTTAAAGCAAGTGAACAGAAGGTTAAGGAACAAACCTCAGACTCAGGGACAAGAGATAGTAAAGTTTTGTATGAGGCAGTCAGTCAAGAGAATAAACAAGTCATTGCCAGTATTGAAACTCAGCTTCAAGAAAAGAGGTCCTTAATGACAGTAAACATAAGCAATTTGAAGGTTCCTTGCCCTTGTGGACCAAATTACCATGATGTTCTACAGAACACCAATGAATGGAAAGATTTACGTAAATTCAAAATAACTGGAAGTAGACTACCTGCACTCCTTGGTTTATAAGGACAAGAGAATTTCACTAAATACTGGAAAGTGGTTAAAGAAGGTTTGGAAGAAAGTGATGTTCTTAAAACAAACTTTGAGAATTTCAAGTGGGGTCACAAATTTGAGAAGGAAGCAATATCAGTATTTTGCCATTTGTCCAACAGTAAAACTGAAACCTGTGGTTTCTTTGAGGATCCAAGTGATTCAAATTATGGTGCTAGTCCAGATGCACTGGCTGCATCTCCTTTCATTTTGGAAGTCAAAACAAGACCAGCTAAGACTGAGGGGCCACTTTCATTACTGAAACAGATGCCAAGTTACTACATCCAGCCTCAGTTAGAAATGGTCTTTACTGGTGCCCCTTACTGTATTTTAGAATCATATCACCCTGAAACACAACAAGCATCATTTTTCCTTGTCAAGACAGACAGTGTTTTAATGTCAGTTATAAAGGACATCACAAACAGTATTTTAAATGACAAACCTTTGTTGGAGTGGTCATATTCAGAAAATAACTACTACAAACGCTTAGGAGAAAATGTGGCTGGACGTATTCTAGACTTGCAAGTGTCAAACCCCTTAGGTCCTACATAAATACAGTAGTAAAGTCAGTTCCTAGGGTTGAGTTCTCATAGTTAAGTCAAATAAAACTCACTTTGACTGTCTTATTTAACTTTTGTAACTGTTGTGTTTAATAAAGTCACAACTTGGATTTACAAACCATCTACTTTTATTTGTTTTCTCTGGGACCAATAGGGGGCATTGTCAGATTGACAATATGACACAATGCCTGCCAGGTGGAGGATAATAAGTCCATTCGTTGAACAGGCCAAACAGCATTCAAAATAGACCATTCTCTAACTCGTCCAATAAACCTTTCAACATGAATTCTTGTTGATGTGATGTCAAAATTGGATGCAACGTCTGCCTGTGTAAACTGGTCTGACATCTTCTGAGCAGGGCGATTCACGTGTACTCTTTTCAATGCACAAAGATCTTGAATGGCAAACCCTCTGTCGGCCATTAGTTCATGTTCTGGTTGAATCCAGTGGATAACCCCTGACTTTTCAGTGATGTTGTTATCTGATATAGAACCTGGGTAGATATCACTGAAAAGGAGACCCATCTCATGTGGTGCAATTCCTATGAGTGCTTTGCCTGTTATGGTATTCTTGTAATTGGAAAACATGAGAGAATTCAAATCAAGATTTGACACATGCTGAAATTTGAATTCAGTACAATCAAAAATGGCATTTTTATTAGTAAAAAACCTGCTTCAGGCTTCAGGTCAATACAATTGAAGATTGTTTCTAGGAAAACTACCCATGCAATGAATGTGCGTTGAACTGTGCTCTCTCCTACCTTGAGCATATAAGCCATCACACCCTGATGGAGAGAATGTCTACAGATTGTAAGAACTGCTAAAAGCTCTATAGCTTTTTCTAGAGTTCTCTCACCATTACCTTTGCAATCAGGATAGATAATCACATGAGAATAAGGCCGCACACATTTCCAAAGAATATTGAATTGTTCAACAGATAATCCACACAAGTACTTAAATGTATTTAATTTCTTAATGAGGTTGGAGTAGATTAATTGCTCTTGTTGTAGCATTTTTATAGTCATTTTCATTTCTTCATTCCGTTTAGTAGTCTTTTGCAGGATTTGTTCAACGTTTCGCATTTTAATTTTTAAACTAAGATTTTCAGTCCCGAGTTTTTTAACCATGTCCTGAGCATTGGTAAGCTACTCCGCTAACTTCTGCTTATCTTCCTCTGAAGCACGCAAACAAGTAGATAACTGTCGTTTAGATAAGTCCTTTGGCATTTTTGCAGCCGGTTGAAAATTGTCTCTTTCTGCTGGAGCTTTTTATTTTCTAGAATTGCCAGACATCCCCTTAGCCAGGAGGAATTTCCTTTTGAGCTGACGTACTTTTAGATTGTCAGCCTTTGTTGTTTTCTTCTTCAGTTGAGCTTTCGCCTTATTAAGTTTCTTTTCCAGTGTCACTAATTGGGAGGCTGGAACAGGAATGTCAGGTAAATCACAACTCACACTTTCTCTGCATCAGGGCTCCAATGTTCAGCACAGATATGACCAGAATACCAGTTTATACCCGACGTTTGAAGAATCCTCGTGTACGCAAATTGAACCTTAGGGTCACGGGGCAGACGATAAAGCTTAATGGGTTCCCCTTTCGAGTTTCGGGTTCGAAAGTTGTTGTTACAAAACGCTGAGCAGCAAAACCACTTCACCATGATGGTCACGCTTTCTCACAGATGGCCGCCATGTTTGATAATTTTGTCCCTACAAGCCGCTTAACTAGTACCCAGACTTCCCGGTATGAAAGTCCCTAATTGTAAGCAGTTTGCTTTGCTTTCATTAAAAAAAAAAAAAAAAAAAAAAGAGAACCAAAGATAATCGGAAAATCGCGGCCAAAGCTCAAAATTCGATTTTTTATATATTATATTTTTATACTTTTTATATTGATAGCCTTTGGTAGCAAAGTAAACAAAACGGGGGTTTGTTTGATCAAATATTCGCTCGTTTGAGAGAAATTAATTAAAAACCGTTGGTCCCGAATAGAGCCACATTTGAAATGCGAAGGGTCGAAATTTAATCATTGTCATAGCCTTGTCGCGTGAGCTGAGAATCAACTGTAAAACGTTCTGTGCGATAACTTTGTACTTTGGTCCTTATTCAATTCGTTTATGATAGAAAGAAGCAATTAGTCTCAAGTCATATATATGTTATGGCACCTTACTTGAAGACACTTGCCAGCTTCTTTCGCATAGCTGTGAGGTAGCCTAAAACAACTCCCGAAAAAAACCCGTCGGTACGCCAAGACAAACCCGCAGAATGTACTTTGCATACAGTTTAAGGATAGATGTTAACAAATATGCTTGTATTTTTTGGGACAGTTAAAAGACTTGCAAGTAAACTTCCTTGAAGTTTACCAATTTCACTCATTTGCCAAGAGCCGCCATATTGAATATGAGGAACGAAGCTCAACAAATAGGTTTTATGTTCTGTCAACAATGCTATTTTCAAAAATAAAAACACATAACTGAATTCAGTAGAAAATATTCCCTCACCTCATCATCGTCAAAAACATTCAGATAAGAGCAAAAGGCGTCGTAAATTTTGCCAGTTGACATGCGAGCCGATAAACAAACATTGAACCGACCTTGAGAATTTTGGTGATGCATGAAGTTCCGCTTCGCTGATTTCTCAAGCTCTATAACCTCTCGGTTCAGGTATCTTATTTTTGTCAGTTTTAGATGATATAGTTAAAAAAAAACGTATTTCCGGACGAAATTCATAGATTACACAACAAATGGATATAACTCACCTTTGAAATCACCTTTGGAAACTATCGTCCAGCTATCTCGCAAAATTCAATGTCGCGTGCACAAGCTTGCCGACATCGATTTTACCCCTTTTTCCCTAGTGCAAATCAATCGTGTATTAAGAAAAAGAATCACAGCCATTATGCTTTACCTGCAAGTAAATGTATCTTGCTAGAAAACGGCATTTCATGCTTGCGATCGGCGTGATCGGCTTGCGTGAACCACTGAAGCTCTGAATAATTTATGTCACGGAAAATACAGTTTCAAAATATGGCTTTAGTGACGGAAAAGAAATACTGTGAAATTAAGGGTAATATAGTCCAAAACGTCGATTGAAAATCAAGCCACTGGGTGAAATTTTAGATTTGTGTTGGGACAAAAATGGTTCAAACATGGTTCAAATATGACATTTGTCACATTTGTCTGTATTTGTCTTAGAGACAAATATGGTATTTGTCCTAAGATTAATAGGATAATTGTGCATTTGCTAGAGTGACAAATGTGGACAAATATGATGTAAATGTATAGCAAATATTAAATTTGCCAGCTTTATCGCGTTGACAAATGTGTTCAAAGGTCACATTTGTCAGATTAAATGTGAAGCAAATGTTGTCTTTGTCAAGAATCCATTTTGTGTTTTCTCTTTATTAATGCTCTTTGCTTCACCAAAGGGTGATTTTTTTTCCATGATTACCGCAAGCTGAGCTTGAAAAATAATTCCCAAGAGCTATTTCAGTGTTTTTGGTAAATGACAAACTTATCCCAATGAAGTTTGAAACACATAATGAAGCACACAGAAGTACAGCAACCAATTTTTTTTATTATCAATATAGAATGCCTCTTTACAAACCAAACAAATTTACTGAACTGACACAAGCTTGCATCTACTCTATAGATTAAGATAGTTATGGCAAAATTTTTTTTCAAAGAAATTAACTTAAAGATATCTATCTACAGCATCACAATTCAAAAATAAGCTTCTTGTGAGACTAAACTGCTTATCATACATTGAGCTGGAATTTTTTAAGAGCTCCTGCATGATCCTTTTAAATAAAACACTAAGAGTCCTGTGACAATAAACTTGTACCAAAAAAATTATATAAATAAGTTCAATTTTACCTAAATAGTTTTTTGTGTCCTTTTATTGGTATTAAATCCAGATGCTTATGTTAATGACAAATAAAAGCTTGTTTTGTTTTTGATAAAAAAGCATTAAGTATATATACAAAATAGCGGAGTAGAGGCCAGTACAGTTACATGTACATAACCAATTAGAAAATGCTTTTCCTTAAAGCTATTACCCTCTAAATGTACTCTAACATTAATATCATCTAATTTTCATATTCAATTCAGATGGAAAATGGACATTTTTGTTTCTGAAGGACATAAATCTCATTGCAACAAGTTCAATTTTTCCACTACTCATTAATGCGGACCTCTTTTTTAAAAAAATTATGGTCACCATAAGTTTAAAAAAGTTGGAGATCAACAATCTAACAAGTAAAACAGCATTATAAATGGCTAAGTGTAAACCATCAGCAAGGCTGTCATTAATGGCTGTAACCAATTAAATTGCTAATCGCGACGTACATGTAAATCGTCCCGAAGGGCCCATGCTGGGGCCCCTTTTGGGAAGTTGTGAACACTTCCTGGTAGAAACCCCCCCCACCTCCCTCTTTGCCATCATTCGCTTTCCTCTATCACTCCTCGCTCTATTTGCTTTGCGGTCAAGGCTTTGGAATTCCCTTGTCAATTCCTCTGATCGCCACTGGTGACGTTTTATAATGAGCTTTTCTAGTTTAGCCCCTCTTCTTTGGTCTTCTTCTTCACTGTTACTGTCTGGTTCGTACACGCTCTCCTCATTAGACATATATTCTATAGTTAGTACTTCCAATATCCTCTTTTTCTTTTCCTCTGGATAAGAGCACTGCTGAAGTGCCTCTTTGCGTGTCTTGAGTTTCTGCAAGTACAGATTAAACAACAAATGTAAGGATGGTAGGCATGTTAAATTTGTGGTCTAGACCAGGAAGAGTTAAAATATAGAAAACATTAATTTCACTCAAGTTTGTGTGATGGTGTATGAGCAGCCATCCCCACCTTAGGTATTCAATAATATAAATAAATGCAAGGTGATCTTTTGAAGGAAAGATAAAAATTCTAACATAATTATGTATGTAGAACAAATGCCATGTTTTTCATTAAAAAGAAATTTGGTCATGGTCAGGGCTCTAATTTGAACATTGCATGCAGACTGTATTGTGTGGTATCAACTTTATTGGTGGTTCGAGGTTGCACAGGGAACTGGGGATAGTTCCAAATTTTAAGTAATCAAAAATCTAACACCACCAGATGAAAGATCACGGTGAGATTGGTCATTTGACCAAGTTTGATACTTTCAGAATAAACAGAAACGAATTTATGCACCATGAAACATGGTTCAAAATCCATACAAACATCTCTAATTGTGAGCCAGCATCCCCCAAAACCATATAAACTCTTAAAATTTTTATCTGTTTTGTGACAGCTGTAAAAATCCTGCCAAAGACCCATTATTTGAAAGGAACTAAGATGAAAATCAATGTGTTTGCCAATTTTAAAGAGTAACTTACACAAAAATCATAAAAAATTAAGAGTTTATATGGTTTTGGGGGACGCTGTCTTCAAAATAAGAGACGTTTGTATGGACTTTTAACCATGTTTCAAGGACCATAACTTTGTCTCTGTTCATCCTAAAAGCGTCAAACTTTTTCAAAATGACCAATCTCACCGAGTTCTTTCATGTGATGGTGTCAGATTATCGATTGCTTAAAATTGAAAACTCACCCCAGTTCCCTGTGCAACCTCAGAATGGTCAACACTGTTTTCTGTACCTACTACATTCTCGTCCCCATAGTCCTTTTCGCTTCTTTTAGTTGGCAGTGCCTTGGCACAAGAAATGAAGGGCTCTGCGGAGTCTGGGGACACAGGATTTCCAGTCCTACATTCTAGGACTTCTGATCTTCATGAATGCAGTCATGATGTTTCAAAAGAATGTATGGGAGAGTCATTGCATTTTTTACTTCCATTCAATAACTTTTTGCTTCAAACAGCCAATAAAAAAAATCGAATTAATTCAAAAATTTCATGTCCTCAGAGCCCTTCGTTTCTCGTGCCAAGGCTGTATGCAGACTGTATTGTATGGTATCAACTTGTACATGTTTACTGTATCTACTACATTCTCCTCCCCATAGCCCTTTTTGCTTCTTTTAGTTGGCAGCGCCTTGGCATGGAAAACGAAGGGCTCTGGGGACACAGGATTTCCACTCCTTGTTTCTAGTTTTTTACTTCCGTTCAATAATTCTTAGCCAATCAAAAAAATCTGAATTAATTCAAAAAACTCATGCCCCCAGAGCCCTTCATTTCTTGTGCCAAGGCTTCGCCGGCTATGAGAAATGTAAGGGATATGGGGACGAGATGTACCTACTATATAAAGCAGCTATATTATAACAACTTTTATTATCTTATGACATAACTTACATTGTGGCACCTTTGATTTCTCCTTGATGATACAATACTTTGCTCTTGTTTGTTTGTTAAATGTGGTTGTCCTTCAAGCCTGACCTGGGTTGTTTTTCGTTTCCTTCTAGCTTTCAGTGTTTTAAAATATGTCCTTATTGCACCTATAGTACAATAAATTTAAAAAACATTGTTAAACTTCTTACATTAACAGACTATTTGTAGACCATCCCTAACAATTTAATAAATATTTGAAGGGCTCGGTGCAAAAATTGAACCTTGCCAGAACAACTCCAAAATTCGCATGCGAGTTTGTTTATATATCCTAAGTGAAACATTGTAATGAATTTATTTTTGCCGGTTTCTGCTCCGTTTCTGAGAAATAACATATGCAAAAAACTAGGTTTTTCTAGTCGGCATCTTAAGTAGCTTCTTTGTTTAAATGGAACAAAGAAATAGTTCTAAAAACGCCAACTTGAAAAACCAAGGTTTTTGCATATGTTATTTCTTGAAAACGAAGCCAAAACTTGGAAAAAGAAATACAGTACAGTGGTTCACATACATGTACATAAACAAACCCACATGCGAAATGTCGAGTGATTTTGCCAATGTTCATTTTAAGCAAAAATCCCTTCCACCCTTTTTGCACCGAGCCCTTCAATTATTGTGATTGTAAGAATGTAAGGTGTCCTTGTGAAAAATCCCCTTAACTTATTACGTGGACAATTAAAACTGTTTGGTAATGTACCCATTTACTACAGATTTTTAACATGCATTTGGAATGCATGACATAGAACAGACTCAAGATTTGCTTGTAGGCTAACCTAAGTAGAGGTCTTATTTGAGGAAGGGGAGTAATGAAAGAAGTAGAAGAGCCAGGTGTAAAAAGGGGGAATGGTTCAAATTTTACCAGTTTTCACTTTATCCCCTTTTGTTTATCTCATAGGTATGTCTAAAGGTTTGACCCATTTATCTATTCTGTTAAAAAATTCACCCATTATGAACATCTATTGCAATCTTCAACATTTGTACAGATGTTTGGCAGTACACTCAGAAACCTTGCATACCCAATATACAAGAAATCTGGAGAAGGACATCACTCTCCAGGGATGTTATAAATTTTTAAGCAGAAAGGGAAATTTTTAAATTAAGTTACGTTAGCCAGGACTTTCTTCTTCTCTTTAAGCTATGCAATTTTAAGGTACCAGTAAATGCTTTTTGAGATGTTACAAAATTAAACAAGAAAAGAATGAACTTGGTCAAGATCATTAAGCCCCTCCCATTAAACCTTTAATTTCACTTTGTTTATAACTAACTTGTTACAGTGTACTTACGCTCTAAGATAACTGGATCGGCTTCCTTAAATGCTGAAGTTGCTCTGACTCCTCTCTCAATGGCTTGGCTGACTTCACAGTTTGCATCATCCTTAAAACTGAAACCACCACTCAAAAGTTACTGATGCCTGATCAGTTACAAGTTTGAGAAATTTATAATAATGCATTGTTCAGTGAAATACATTGCTTTAAGTTTCGGGAAAATGGATGTCCAAAGAAACTGGTAGGTGCATTTCATTAAAATGCCAAAACACTATACATGACATAGTTTCGTGAGTCTTGAACAAGATTATGGAGGCAGATGTCATTAAGTACTTCAACAAGATAGACACTGTCCCTTGTAGTACTAAGCCTTTTTTCACTGAAAAATATATTTAGTTAGGTGAGTTTTTCATGTGCCACTTATTAATAAAAAGTAAACAGGTAAACAACTTGAATCCTTCCATTTATTGACTTGGCGTTTTCATCCACCTTACCTGTTATCTGGTTCCAAAGTCCACTCTATAGGTGGATCCTTTTCTTTTAACTTAGCCACAACTTTGTGGACACAGGCCTACATAAAGTATAATTACATGAAACAAACAATTATTAATAATGAATAAAAAAATAATCATTTCCAAAACACCAATTTTGGGGAATTTTCTACATAATTACTGTATACAGCTTTTTGGCTAAGGCACCTTGGGCCATTTCATGTTACAGACATGATATTCAGCGCCCTTTTTATCTCAACAAAAAAGGAACCAATGTTACAAAAAGATATTGTTTTATATATATATATATATTTTTAGAGAAAACCGAAAAAAAGTGTTTTTGTTATACCAAATACCAAATGTCTGTTACCAAATTACTAGGATATAATTTCGGTGTGTGGCAGGTTACCATAGCAACAAACTACACGCCATAAAAGTAACCATTTGAAGTACTGATTTCGTGAATGCCTTGAAATTGCCTTCCAGGAATTTTTCTTTCCTCATTCTTATTACTTTAGAATGGAAGCATGAAAGTGATGGATTCATTGTAAAAAGATTAACTTACCACTATATCTCGTGGAAGGCTAACATTCCCCGTTGTAACTTGTCTTTGTGTTCTTGCTGAGTCTTTTAACTGGTCTACCTTCTCCGTTAGCGTTGCGATGTGACGCAGCAATTGATTAAGCTGAATGTCGTGATCACAGCTTGGACGCGATGTCACGCTTTCCGGTGTGCTGTAACGCGGCGAAATAGTCAGCTCTGATGCTGCACCGGGCGTCACATCTAGGCACAAACCTCGACGGGTCGAGGGATTATCGCGGTTATTTCTTTCTATTGAGACTACTGGGCGAACTGGTCCGCGGGTAACTAGCTGTTGCCTGTAACGTAAACATTTACAGTGTGTTTACTTTCGCTTTTTCAATAACACCTGGAAATTACTATCCTTATTCAAAATGCTTCTTTGATCTATCGTTTCTGATAAATCCTTAGTCTCCTTCCAAATATTACAAACGGATGCGAGGGAGACAAATGATTCCTTCGCAGAGAATCGATTTTAGAGAAGAAAGAACAAAGAATGTCACAGCGATCATTACAGCATGTTGACAGATCTTTAAAAAACTCACCGTTCGATGACGACCCGAGGTTGGTGGCGAATCCACTGAACATTCACTTTCTGAGCAGTTTGATCTTCTACGATGCATTTTCAAATAACGAAAATACACTTTCAAACTCAACTTTCACGTTTTCAGTGTCAAAGAGCACAGCGCCTGCCGGCAATGATCGTGAAGTGACGCCAAAAATCCCGCCGATTATGCTAATCATTGTCACAACTTCTTCGCAATCGTTTTGATTGGATGAAGAACGTCACGTGTCCAAATGCAAATACTGACTGCTGTGTACTGTTGTGTTGTTTGGTTTGTCCGTGGCGTCAGTTTGTTGATTCATCATGAGTTCGAAAAGGTATTTTTGCAGTCATTGTAACGATTTTGTAAGCCAAGGCACCCGGTCTAACCATCTAAAAGAAATTGCTGCAGCAAATGAACCACGCAGTGAAAGTGACATCAGTGATGAAGAAAGCTACGATGTCAGCTCATGTTCGTTCGACGATAATCCCGAACTGCGAAGTCCAGATGAGCATGACTTGGTCACTGAGAACCACAGCCATCGCGAGTTTAATGGTAAGTCTAATGAAATAGTAGGTTTTAAAGTTAAATTATCATTAGTCATTACATTGGAATCCTGATTTTTCAACCCCTCGTCTTCTCGAACCTCCCAATAAATAATGACTCGGAACTAAAACCTTTTCTCTTTGTTAAGACTTACATGTAAGTAAGTGAAGCAGTCAAAATGTTTAATATACGCCTTTTTGTACGAAGGATACAATTTTTAGCTGCCATTTTTTTTTAGCAAAGAGATAAGTTTATCCCAGGAGAAAAATACATGCTATCCCAGAACGAATTTATTTTGATTAACTTCACAACCAGGTGACCCAGAACCATTCAGTTGTTGAACTGAGTTGAACAACACATGTAACGATCCCACAAAAGGATCATGGGAAGCACTTTGCTTGGGAATTTTAATGCGTGGTGGTAAAGGTGCTTTACATGATTCTTGAGAACATTAAATTCATTTTGTCAGGCTCTGGTAAGGATTTGTTGGTGTTATCACAGAAATTTAGAAACACTGTACTTATATCTTTACAGTCGATTTCACATTACTTTACCGTCCTGCGTTGTGAAGTTCGTTGGGAAATTGGGAACTACGTTATGAAGTAGCCAATTACGTTGCGAGTTAGACAAACATATTATGAACTTCGGAACAAACTTCCCAACTTTGGCGCGACTGAACTTTCCAAGTTTGCAAGTTGAGAAGGAACAGGACACGTTGCTAGAAAGTCATGGTGATGTCTGAGTTTCAGGCCAAGAAAACAAGGTTGCGCTGAGAATGTTCCAGCGATTCTAGCCGCTAGAGTTACAAAATATTTGTTTGAAGTTAAAGTGTCTGACAACTTTTCGCATGAGCGATCTGCCGATAAATAATTTTTATGCCGACAGAAAATTAATTTGGTCAATTTTTACTTTTTTATATGGCAAATACATTTTTTAAAGTTTTGTGACACTTCAACTTTAATGACAAGTCTTCTGCGTTTGTAAAGGAATGAAACTGGACAGTTCACGGATCTTCACGGGAAATTAAACCATTTCTGACAACATCTCTACAGAAGGGTTTTTAAAAGAGTTGCCGTTTTAAAGCCATGGCCATTAAAGAGTTTTGACCGCAGAACACTTGTAAAATATATTTATCAACAGTTCAATCTTCCGATGAATGTTCGCATGAAACCTTGTCTTCAAACTTGAAAGCTTGATTGCGAATCCTGCAATGTTTGATACCCAATTTGAACATGTTTTCTTTCAGGACACAATGCAAGGGACGGTACAACGTTGGTCAGAATGTTGTTACCAGCGTTTTTTATTGACGCTGTGCTTGTTCAAACAAATATTTTGCAACTCAAGCCACTAGAATCGCTGAAATATTCCTGCCACCAACTTGTTTACAAGTTCAGACGTAATCATGACTTTCGAGCAACGTGTCTTGTTCCTTCTCAACTTGCAAACTTTGGAAGTTCAGTCACACCAAAGTTGGGAAGTTTGTTCCGAAGTTCGCAATTTGATTGTCTACCTCGCAATGTAATTGGCTACTTCGTGATGTAGTTCCCAATTTCCCAATGAACTTCGCAACACGGCACGGTTAAGTAATGTGAAATTAACTGTACACGTCAAACCATTGATCCCGTTAAATTGGTCAAATAAAACAAACTTCTTTTTTTGCAACCACACACCAAAACTATTCATTATCAAGCTAACTTAAAGGGAAACAAGGGTCTAGAAACATTTTACCTTAAATGCAAGTTCATACGATGAAATTACTGGAAATAGCATTAATTTGCTTTGACATCAAATTTTGTTGCTAATAATCGGGAGAACAAATGGTCATTTTGCTGCCGCGAGCAGCCATCTTTGTTTTCTTCATGCAAGCGAGACTAAAAGTGCGTTCGGGCAACCAGGTTTTTTAGAAAATTTAAGGCCTGGTTGCCTGACTGTGATCACCCAACAGAATGAACAAAAGAAGTTAATTTGAAACATGAAATCAAAATAGCTCTCTTCTAATCAATGGAATCCATCACAATTCTTAGAAAAAGAAATTCAAAGGTTGAAACAGTTAATTGGATGTTTTGTTTACACTGTAGTTCAGTACGCCAGGATAAGATTGATGTGTTGCCTTCTAAACACGAACAGCTAACCTCGTCAAAATATTATATGTATGCAGATTTGCGTGACTTCAAAATTCACAATACCGTACATGTACTGGTATATCTTGGCAATTGTGAATGCATTTCTTGCCTTCATCTTGAGCGAAATTCAATTCAGAGCAAAGTTTAATTCAAGTTTCTTTAATATTTCAACCCACATTGTGTATACATGTAGTTCAGAATTTTTGGCTTTTTTAAGTGAACAGATTTGTGACCCATGTGTAATCTGAGAGGCATCTTGTCTGGCTGTTGTATTTATATTTAGCTGTTTTGAGTTTGGTGTGTTTTTGAATTTGTAGGGATTGATAAAATTAGGGAAATGGACAAAACTATTGTACTCAGACAGGACCCACCACTCTTCAAAAAGACAGGTGGTCTCTTCATGTATCCCCCTTCCCCACCTTAAAAGATGGTGTCTTGTTTGTATAACCCCCACTCTATCAGGAGTAGAAACTAAGAAAAAGATTCAAACATCCTTGTGCCATTTCTAAAGCAATGCAAGGTTCATGCACACCTAATATATGAAAGTCTTAACTCAAATTTTGAAGCCAATAAATTTTGTCCATTTGGCTAATCAGACAGATGGTATCTTGCATAACCCCCCTACCCCTACACAAGGTGGGTCCTCGTCGAGTACACTTGTTATGACCACTTCCCTTACTAAACCGCTTCTGAAAGTACAAAGAAGTATTTTCATTAACTATTAAAAGTAAGTGAAAGTGCTGTGCTAATATATTATGAACATTTTAGGTGTTTATAACAATTTCTGACAATTTTCCTGAATGCTCTACAATTAATAATACAGGCCAAGAAAATAAAAGCCGCTCGGGCATCATTTACAAGTGTTTCCCGTCCACCGTGAGTGCATGAAATATACATGTAAACCTCAACATTTGGCAGCACAATAAATTTGCAAAAACCTAAATACTTTTTGGATGAAACTTGTCGTTATTAATTACACAGATAATGGCGTCAACTGTAATAATATTACAGCTTTAGAGAAGTTAAACAAATTTTACTTTTTAACAGCTGTGCTGGGAAAAGTAGGGGTCCTCAATGGTCAATCAAAATTCTGCAGTGCTCGCAAAATTAGGCTTCTGCTCGGAATGCTTGTAAAATTTTATTGGGCGCTCCTTTGCTCGTGGTCGCATAATTTTTCAAAGTGCTCACATACTCGGTTTTTAGTGGAGGTAGCTTTGTGAAAAGTGCTTGTGGCTCGCAAGGCTAACTTTTGTCAATGCTTGTGCTCGCAAAGACCATGCGATACCCCAGAAAGTGGGCAAAATTTGCACATTTAATTTGAAACTTTAAGTCCCATAGGTAGAGATTACCAATCAAAATTAAATAATTTTAGTAAAGGACATGACGATGAATCAATGATATCCTGAAAATTGAGGACTTTGTTTTATTCTGTGATTGCAAAGGCATTTTGCTCGCAATCTTTCCAGAATAAATTTAAATGTGAGAAAAAGAAAGTGGTGTAATCAGGTTCTGAGTTACAAAATTATCTTGCTCATTGTAGCCATTTACCTTGTACTGGAAGGCCGTAACATAAGATTCAAGGGCCTGGGCCCTATGTGTAATAGTTTCAATATGAACTATCCATCCCTGTATACTGATGAATACATTCATGTTACTTTTATTATAAATAATGTACTGTATGTATCAACAATTTTAATTTCTGAAGCTTGGCCATTCGCCGCTTAAGGGTTTTACAATTTAAAAGAGTAAACTTCAAAACAACCCACTTATGTTGGCAACTCAATATTGGGTATCTAACTGACTGTACCCCATAGCTTTAGATTTCAGCTATATAGACAATAATTTGAATTTCTCACTTGCACTTTTTGCAGAGGACAGTAACAAAAATCAAGAGTCCTGCTTTGGAAATCTAGACGATGAAGATAGGAGGTTATTCGATGAAGCTTTCATTCACAAGTCTATTGGAGAACAAGATGATATAGAAGATTTGTACCATGAACAAATATTATGGGCCTGTGCATAACTTCTGGCTCTTTTCATTTGAACGATTTAATGGTGTCCTTGGAGACTTTATGACCAATCAAAGAGCAGTCGAAATTCAATTAATGCGAAAGTTTCTATGGGACCAAGACATCAGGGATATTCCATTCCCACGTCTATTTAAGGAACAACTTGGAACTGTCTTCAGTCAAATGAAAACTTCTGTAATGGATCCTATTCATGATGTCAGTTCTGCCGCGGAGCACTTTTCCCTATCAGAGGGCCCAGTAAGAAAGGGAAACCTTTGGTTTGACATTGCATTGTTTTCTTGTATATGTCCACACAGAATGGATTTTCTTGATGATGATGAACTGAATTTTCTTTTGCAATCATATTCAACATTTCTTGAAGGAGTGGAATTCCAAAATGGAACAGCTATTTTTGACCGCTATGCCGGAGTTGAAGTTTTGGGAGAGCGCTATGGCTTGCTCGACTCAAGAAGTGAGCGGTCTTCCTACATCATTGCTCCCTGGGTGGGAGTCAATGGAAACATTGATCCAGCCACATGTAATGCGAGGCCTGTGGTGTAGTGAGCTACTATGTGAAACAGAATGTTTTAATTACGGGAGAATGGAGAACTCTCATTATGGCCAGAGTTGCCTGGTTTCAGGAACATCCTGAGAGACACATGCATCAGAGTGGCACCACAGAGATTTGGTGTAAAGACATCTTCGAACCATTAGGCCCAGCCTCCTTTATTCCTGTACAAAGGATTCAGAGAAAATTTGTTGGAACTGTCCAAAAGTGGAAAAGAGAAAGTGTTCTCTTTGTTTTGCCACTTGAAAGGAAAATGTACTTGTGAAAACATTTTAAAATTTTGGGTTCGTCATTCATTGAAAGGCTCAGTGGCCTACATGTATCTGGTCTTTATGAATCTTTTTTGGCTATAATTAACGCTGAATAGTAACTGTAGATTGATTAAAGATAGGAGAAAAGGCATGTACGCACAAGACAAACGAGATAAGTATTTTCTATTTCAAAGCGAAAAGTAGGACTGCTTGTAGTCTTTGGCAATAGTACTGATGCCATGATTGTTTTGATGTGTTGTTCCAGAAAATATTCATACCACTCCAATGGAATGTTTTTTGTCTAAATTTCCCACCCCTATGGAAATTCCAGTTAGGCTATTTACATGTAAATACTTTCCTTTAACAATTTTGGCATTCAAGACCCCAACCCCCTCAAAATTTCCACTGATATAAATGGAGTGTGTATGGATACTGAAACTGCACATTTTCACATTGAAAATGCTAATTCAGTTTGATCTCAATTTAAATTGCCAAAGTTTCATTTCACTTTTTGTATTTTTAGTAAGTCTGGAATTGTACTACTATTTTTGGCACCTTAGAAAGTAAGAATCTATGACCTTTCACCAGGTTACATGTAGATATCATACCATGAGGCATGAGTTAATACTGTTGTTTGAAGAGATAGTTATATGAATTTGCAGAGTTGTGCTCTAGCAGGGCCCGGGTGCCTTAGGCGGCTTACCTTTGTCTTTGGGAAGTGTATAACTTTTCTATCATTAAAGCTTTCAAGAGCTGGGTACCCAAGATTTGTTACAGAAGAACCTGCAGGCACCGTGCAATTTTTCTGAGAGCACAGCTTTGATTTGGCAATCCATTTAGTACCAATCCTGATAATCTGTCAATGAAGACTATAAGCTAGTAGACCATTTACAGGGCAACGGTTTGAAAAAAAAAAAATGTGAAATGAATTTAATAACTGTCCTCTTTTAGCTTCTTTAGGATTTTTCTATTTTTATATATATCAGAAGCATGGGTTTTACGAATGAAAACAGCTCCCAAAGAAGTTATTTAACCTGTTTATGATATTTCAAGAGGTTTCAAAATTTGACTTTCCGAAAATTTATGTGGAAAGCTAACTTGGGGTTTACAAATGAAAACCACTCCCAAAGAAGTTATTTATTTATGACTTTTCAAATGTCTTAAAATGAGACTTATAAACAATTAATGTGGAAAGCTAACTTGGGTATTACAAATGAAAACCACTCCCAAAGAAGTTATTTATTTATGACTTTTCAAATGTCTTAAAATGAGACTTATAAACACTTAATGTGGAAAGCTAACTTGGGTTTTACAAATGAAAACCACTCCCAAAAAAGTTATTTATCTATTTATGACTTTTCAAATGTCTTAAATGAGACTTATAAACACTTAAGGTGGAAAGCTAACTTGGGTTTTACAAATGAAAACCACTCCCAAAAAAGTTATCTATTTATGACTTTTCAAATGTCTCAAAATGAGACTTATAAACACTTAATGTGGGAAGCTAATTTGAGTCTTACAAATAAAAACCACTCCCAAAGAAGTTATACCAACACTGTTAAGACAAATAGGCTTACACCAGAGAAAACCACGCAAAATTAAATGCCCAACCAAGTCTCAAGCTTTTCCCCATTGTATTGCAAAAAGAAAGAAACTCAAAAGGAACCAAGTTTCTAACACATTTGTCTAATTCGCTTCATATTTGTACGTGGGCTAAATATCACTTCAAATTCAATCAGTATTTGTCTTGCATTTATCGCGGACAAATCTGTCAACATATTTGTCACATATTTGTCATGTTCAAGACCAAGACAAATACGATATTAGATTTGTCTCACATTTGTCTTTAAGACAAATATGATCAAATCCATTATTTTATCCAGTGAGCCTTAATTTGGTTATAGATATCTTTCAAAGAAAGGATTATTTTGCTTATCCGTGCTAAAACTGACACTGCAAGGGGCGGACCATTTGACTTTTGACCGGTGTGGGGGAGGGAAGGAGCGTTCTGGTGTAGGCATGAAAATCTCTTATCAATCAGTCGTAAAGAAGTGTTTCGTTGGGGTTTAGTGTGAGTTATTTAGCCCTTGCTACTAAGGAATGGAGTCAGGCCTCTACCTGGGCAATTAAAAACAAGTTGAGAGACGAGACCCACAGCACTGGGGTATTTAGAGAAAGGAGGTTAATGAACGAAGGACTGCAGGGGGCGGGGGCATCTAGAGAGGTCCGGTAGCATGCTTCCACAGGGAATCTAAAAAATTTTTGCCGTTGGAAATGTACGATTTCCAACTTTCTGCGGAGCATATGAAAGTGTTTTAATTGCAGTTAATTATTTTTTGCTAACTATGCAAACATTAAAACAAATCTTTTAACAGCCTGTAGTAAATGAAGTAATTGTATTTGTGTCAGCTGGCCATGGGAACGTCCTGCAGCAGGCTTTTATTTCCGGCCCACTGGATGCGGTATGGTATTTTTTTGTCTTGGCATTGGTGTTCCGCAGGAATTTTGTCATTGCACATATATGCTTAAAAGATACTCTTTTTCATATCCTCCCACCCCGCCAAGTCTCAAAAGTGAATGGTCCCTCCCGATCCCTAATGCATTATTGGTCATGGAAATCAGATGTACACATGCACTTGGAATTCGAATGCTTTTAAGATGTGTTTGCACATTATCAGTTTTCGGGTTCTTGAGGAAAGTGGCCATAGTTCAGTCGTAACATCAAAGAATCCATCATGTGAGGTAGCGCCTTTTGCTTTATGTATGCGGCAGCAAAATATCAAGACGCAAATTTAAAAAATGCTGTGGAACTAGGCCTGTTCAACACTAATTTTTGCGTTTTCAAAAAAGCCTAAAGCTTCATTTTGCCTAAAGCGTGGCAAATGTTTCAGTCCACACAATTGCAAGCGGTCTATTACTTATTGTTTCCACCTGTCCACACCACGCATACTTTTTTGTATGCGTCTTTCAGCCTACGTTCATACTGAAAAAGAGGATTGAGATGGTAATGCGTGCTGACGAGTTGACGTTCGCCGAAGTAGAGTTGGGTGCAATACTGACGCGAGAAAAAATTGCACCAATTAGGCAAGGGATGTCTTGTTTCACTATTTACGTATACGGGATAGTTTGAAAAGAATAATTAAGTGGGGCTTTATTCGGAAGTGCAAAAGGTTGGAGTCCAATGGAAAGGAAGGTGAGGTGCCTGAGCAGACATTCAGGAAACAATCATACCCCTTTGATCATATAATGTCCCCTGCACCATTCAAATTTGGAAATCAGCCGGCGGAGGTCATCCAGTTCACGAACTTGTGTGTAAAATAAACTTTCGGAGCAGCCATAAGAGTCTGAGAAAAACGCCAAACGGAGCTAGTCGGAATTGGAAGCCACGGGACCGACTAAACTAATTATATGTGATGGTTTAAAAATAAACAGGTTATTGTAGCGACTGTGAACAGTAAAATTAAGCATTGCAAATAAAGAAGGTAAAGGGGTATTCCACAGGGACACTTTCAGTAAAAAAAATTAAATTGAAACTCCCTTAGATAGGTTCATTTGGAACACTTCCGAAGGGTATTACCAGTTTTGAAGTGTTTTTTCACCACAAAAGTCAGTTGGCAGGCTTTTCCTTCTACTATTGGCGAAAAAAGGCTTCACAAGGCAGTGTGCATTCCGAATCCAACAGCGACAGTGAAGACCAGCAGAGGGCAGTTGAAGCTGAATCCCACATTCAAAGCCTAACGTGGTTGTCGAAAAAGCGTTTGCTTTTGAAATCCTTCGTATCAAGTTTGAAAACATTCTCAGGTAAGAAGAGAAACTTTCAACACGCTCTTCACCACCTTATTCCTCGTGAATATGGAAGGAGATTACGCGTGGGATAGGAAGGGGGAGAGGGTTTGGAGAGGCTCCCCAAAAGGTGACGGGAACTCCCAGGAGGTACCCGAATATCGTTTTATGGGCGTAGCGCGTCATTTTTCACCCCTACGAGGTACCCGCCGACAAGGCAGTTATGTTTCCTGTCACGTTTTCTAGATTATACACTGGAAGGTATCAGAATAATTCTAAGAGTGATTTTTCTATATTTTATCATCCTAAACGGTTGCAGAAGTTATGAAGAGCATCCCATTCACTCTTAAGGTGGGAGACCCTTGGCGGAGGCTTTTCTTGCCCGGTGTCCTGTTCCGGTCAAGGCTCTGCCCAGAGTATCAGGTGAGAGTATAAACGTCTTTTGAAAAATGGAAGAAAAAATATAGTTAAAAGCTAAATTTAAGCCCTGCTTACATTCCTCGTATGTCCTTGTATTTTTCTTTTTTTTTTGGGGGGGGGGGGTTCAAAGTTCTTCGTAGAGTTGGGAGCTTCGTTTGTTTTCGGTTGCGTGTCAGAGGGGAAATGAACCGTGTCGACATGTCAAGTGTCGAAACGTAAACAATTGCGTGTCATATCTCCAGTACGAGACTCAACTCAGATCCTTCCTCTTCCTGGAAGTGTTCTTGAAGGGTACTGACAAATTTCCCTCTACGCAATTTGTAAAAGACACTCGATGGTTTTGGTGCAGCTTGTGACTGAAGTTTTTGTAGACCTATTTTTGGGAAAGACAAGCAAATTTAAATCAATATAGTAATTGCAGCACTTATCAGAAAGGATGGTTCTTAAGAAAGAAAAAGTAAAAAAAAAAGATAATGACAACAAAAACTGTCTAATTTTATGATAACATTGTATTTTCAGTCGTGATATAATCATAATAACAATACTAATTAATAAACATGAATCAATAAAAGAGTACAGTCAGTTAACAACTGAGATCAGAAGGTAAACATTTCCTCTAAAGAGTGCATTCATAAGTTCCCTCTCACATCCAGACTGGAGAGTAATAATCATTTCCTCTTAAGAGTATAGCCACACAAGTTCCCTCTCACATCCAGACTGGAAAGTAATAATCATTTCCTCTTAAGAGTATACATGTAGACACAAAAGTTCCCTCTCACATCCAGACTTGGGAGTAATAATGATTTCCTCTTAAGAGTATAGCCACACAAGTTCCCTCTCACAGCCAGACTGGAAAGTAATAATCATTTCCTCTTAAGAGTATACATGTAGCCACAAAAGTTCCCTCTCACATCCAGACTGGAGAGTACTAATCATTTCCTCTTAAGAGTGTAGCCACACAAGTTTCCTCTCACGTCCACACTGGATAAAAGTGTAGTAATTGCAAAGTCCCTCCCACAACACACACACACACACACACACACAGGATATTACATGGTGGTTTAACTCTCTTTCTCATGAATGACAATGAAATAAAACTACAACAGTCAAGTATGGGGTAAACAGGGAAGGGCTCGGAAGTGAACCCTTCCATTTAATAAGATTTGCCCAACCGAGACGGCGAAGATAAAACTACAAAAAAAACAGGAACATATGGAAAAGAAAAACAAAAGTGCCAATAACAAACTAATAGGGGGGGGAGGGGAGGGCAGCGAAGCTACGATCTGTACAAGCACATGGCGAATGAACTGCGTAGAGCGCATGTCAGAGGAAGAAACTAGTACCAGTCCTCCCTCCTTCCCTTGCTAGAGTTAAATACAAAAAAATGGAATTATTTTAGACTTAACTCTCTTTCTCATGAATGACAATGAAATAAAACTACAACAGTCAAGTCTGGGGTAAACAGGGAAGGGCTCGGAAGTGAACCCTTCCATTTAATAACATTTGCCCAAAGGAGGCACGACCTAACCCCAGACGAAAAGAACCACTAGAGAAAAATCTAAACAAACGAAGCGAGACGCTTAACTGCTAGCATTCTGTCTTTAACTGGGATGTGAATGTAAGACCTATAAGCATCGGACTGCCAGTCTCCTAAACGCTTAATCAGTTCGGCAGGGATTTGAGCTTGGAAAGCCAGAGTGGCCCCGCCCGAGCGAAAACTGTGTCCACTGACTTGAGACGGATCCATGTTCGTCTTGGCTGCCAATAGTTTTAGTAGGGAGTCAAACTTTCCATAAGTCAGAGGAGTAAGGCCCCCAGTGGATGCTGGGATGATGAAGGCTGGGCCCGATAAGGGAGCTGGTACCAAGCGGAAGGCGTGTTTGAGAGCTGTATAAGGGCAGAGCGGGTGCTGGGCAATGTGAGGTAAAGGAATAGTTAGAATGCGCTGGCTAAATTGGATTGTTTTCGACCATCTGTTGATAATGATGGCCCAGTCAGTAAAGAAGAGTATGTCTCCTCGGCGCAGGTGCTTGGACGGGTCAAACTGTGTTAATCCTTTGCATAGTAAATTCGCTTTACGTAGGAGGCCAAAGAAAGCTACCAGGCAAACTGCCCAGAAAGTTGCATGCAAAGGGTTGTCCAAATTTAAGTGACTCTTGAAGGCTAATAGGATCTGGGGGGTAATTGGTTTCTTTTGGGACACTATTAAACCTTTCACACGCTTGATTCCTCGAAGTGTAGTTGCCAGCTGAAAATTGTTTTTTGTTGGGTCAGTCAGTCCATGTTCAAGGTGTAGAATGCGAACTGCATTTAAATAAGCTGGGGTGGAGGATGCTGAGAGTGACCTTGCTAGGAAAGCTGCATAGCGACTAAGGGTTAATGCTGCTGCTGGTATAGGTTGGTAACCGTAGTATACGCAAAAGGATAGGTATGAACGCATTTGACTCACGTAGGTGGACTTGGTAGTGGGTGCATATGCTTGACGCCGGAAGTTGCTGCTGATCCCTTGGATCTAAGGAGAGCAAGAGACAATGGCGACATGTGAGATTCAAAGTCATGCGAACAAGAGGATTTGGAGAGCCATGCTAGGAACGTTGGCCAGTGTTTCACATCATCAAGGCGTGAAACACTATCTGCTAGGGTGTTGGTTGATCCTGGGATGTGCTTGACAAACAAACTGAAGTTGTAGTACTCCTTAAGCCAGAACAGAGAACGAATCCAGTCCATGGTCACTGGGCAACAGGTTGTGCCTTTGTTCAGAATGGCCGCAGCCACCGGGCTGTCTGTACACGTGCTGCCCAATTACGTTTGCCAAGAAGTCGTTGGAGGTGAAGTTTGGTACACTTACGTTTTGAGCTTGTCCCCTTGAGAAGGGATAACAACTCAGACACACGATCTTCTGATAGGCGGAGCTCACACAGAACAGTGTCGATTTCAACTCCAAGGAAAATCAGACATTGGGCAGGGTAGACGACTTTGGTCCAGTTGACAGTGAAGCCGAGAGACTCTAGTAAGGTTAACAGGGTGTTAAAAGCTGCTTTGCACTGAATTTGGGTTGGTTCAATGATGAGGAAGTCATCAAGATATGCCAGCACAGTATACCCTCTCCGGGCCATCATACGACAGATCGCTTGTGTGAGGCGATGAAAAACCATTGGTGAGGCCCTGGCTCCAAAGGGGAGACGCTTATCATCAAGGTAGGTGGGGTGTTTTGAGTCGTTGAAGCACCAAGACATTCCTGTAACTCGCCAGCTGTCGGGGTGTGTGCCAACGCTTCTGTAAGCATGTTTTAGGTCAACTTTTGCCAACCAACAACCAGGTTGACAGAGGTTTGCTGCATCATCAACAGTAACATACTTGTGGTGTTCTAAATCCATATATGAGTTAGCATTCATCATTAAGGGTCGGCTACAATCCATGATCATTCGCAATTCATTGGAGTCCTTTTTAGGTGCAGCTCCAAGTGCGTTAATGATAAGGGGAATGTTGGCCTTGTCTGCTATAGCAAAGTGATCTTCTCGGAGACCCTTGACTAATTGCGCTTCAATTTGATCTTTAGCCCCAGGCCGCAGAGCAGACTTATTGTTGTGTGTAAAGGCGTGGGAAATCATTGAATCAGGGGAAAGTAGGTGAAATCCATTTTTAACATCACCTAAGATAAATTCCATATCTGGGTCATTGTTTAGTTCTGTTGCCCAGGTCTCAAAAATTAAGTCTGTGGAAGCCTTGGCTGCTTGGGGCTGCTGCTTAAACTCTGAGAAAGGCCCTGCACTAATAGGTAAATTTTCTCCACACTCTGCGGGATATGGTGTCCTTAAGACGGGATCAGTCCCTGCGTTTAACAATGTGGTCGAGACATCTCCTGCTAGATCTGTAGTCAAAGTACCATGCGGAGAAAACTCTGCAGTTGAGTGTGGGTTCAGTATTGGGGGTCTTGAGCCATAGCAGACTGGTGCTGCCATTGTGGGTGGGTTCTCAAGCATTGCGGTTTGATGCAAACATGATCATATTTACAGGAAGAGGCAAAGCGGCAACCTTCACGCCGTTGGTAATCGTAGCAAACTTGCTTTCCTGTTGCTGGGTTGAGGACTGGTCGGGACGTTTTGCGAGGAGGTGGGGCGCGTCGGTGTGGGAGTTAGTGGATCTGGTCGGTGGAGTGTTTGGTGGGAGATGAACTGGCTGTCAGTACCCCATTTACAGTTTGTCGAAAACTGCATTCTGCGGTACAAATCATCATATTGCATGACTTTCGGTAAGGGGTAACACTTTGCTAGTTCAGATATCTTTGAACTGTACATAATATATTCAAGGATGTCCTGGGTGGACGAGAGAGAACCATCTTTCATGAGAGAATGCATAATACGAAAGTTAGCCGCTGACCATTGTGGAAATGAGATTTTGTCAAGAGACAGTTTCTTGTCCTGAGCGGTTTTTAATACAATTCTAGCATCACCAGAGGTTCCAAGCACGGTCTCCTTATCCTCCTGTAGTACTAAGGGGAGGGAGCTAATGAAATCAGGAATAAGTAGAGGACGTTTACCTCGCGAAGTGGAAGGCTCTAACAGCTGTTGCGCTGGATCTTGCTCCTCTTCGGTTAAACCTAGTAAGACTGGGTCTCCTAAAGAATCCATGAGGGACTTGAGCTCGGACTGGACAACTGGATCCTGCTGGAGATTTTTTAAGGTTGGTTTTGCGACAGGATTACCAACAGGAGTTGTTGTTGTGGCCGGCGTTGCCATGTTAGGCGCACTTGGTTGCGTGGTCTCTCGCTGTAGCTTCAACAACTCGAGTTTGGTGCGAGTAAGGTCCAGTTCCAGCTGTAAATTTTGGTTTCGAAGATCTTCGAATGCTCTGTCGTTTACAGTGGGCTGCTCTGCTTTGAAGCTCGTCGGAGTAAGGTCTTTTATCATAGACTCAACCTGACTCAGTTCGCGTTTGACTGCTTCGCTCATCTGTTGAGGTGTTGCTGATTCTGCTACAAAGTCATCCGCGACGAAATCTTGTAGTTTAATCGGAGGTTTTGTACTCCTGCTGCTCTTTCTAGTGCCCATAGTGTAAACATCGACAACAATGCACTGAAAGAAACGATTCTGGAAGAATAACCTTGTGTTCAGCGAAGCTACGATCTGTACAAGCACCTGGCGAATGAACTGCGTAGAGCGCATGTCAGAGGAAGAAACTAGTACCAGTCCTCCCTCCTTCCCTTGCTAGAGTTAAATACAAATAAATGGAATTATTTTAGACGCAAAGATATGAATTTAGTTTTCGAGTGGAGAAAACAATATTCTAAGAACGATTGCAGTGAGTGAGTAAAATATTGTTTTTTACCACGAGAAAATAAAGTTCATATCTTCAAGCTGCCACATAATTTAATTTTTTTTTATATAGACAAAACTATTTGTGCACAAACAACAGTGTGAAAGCGGGAAATGACATCATCGATATGGAAAATACACCACTCGAGTCTCGAATTTCGGTTCGTATGAACTTAATGAGTGGTCTATTTTCCACTAAAACACTCCATATAATATACATATATATATATATATCTATATATATCTATATATATATATATATATATATATATATATATATATATCTTAGGAAAACCAAACCAATCACCCCTACATAACATTCATTGCATAAGTTTGACAAAACCAAGCTATAAATTTAACATGTATACATTACCATTTAAAATTATCCATGCAGAAACTACATTGTAGTAGAGCTGAAATGATTGTTTGATCTCAAATTGCTATTGTTGCACAACTGTGTGATATATTTTAACAGATTCATAATCATCAGGCATCAAGCTTTGTCTGTGGGAATTTGTCACCTTGAAAAAGGCCATTTCATTTTCACTAACACTATATCAGTATTTAAATTTAACTTCTAAATAAAAGAAAAAAAGACAGTATCTACAATAGATCACTGACATTTTATAAGAGCATAAAAATAAATTTATTTGTGGACATGAAAGTTTGGCCAAAAGGAACAATGATCGTTGTGAAAGCACAGTTACCTGTATAATGGGAAGTTACAGCTTAAGTTATCTCAGGCGATTTCTCACTTGGAACAGAAATTTGTGAAGTTGACCTCTTAGAAAGCTTCTAAATTATGCCAGAACATAACCAGTTAAAACTAAAAACAACAAAGTCCAATAACCTGTTGTAGGACTGCCATATCCTTCAGCTGCAGATCTTTGAAGCCTCTTGCTGTTTGGTTCGTTCGAAGACTTTGAATTCGGCGTCAACGAATGCTTTCCTGTAGACCCACTGACTCTATTCTTAACCGGGGTGCTACTAAGTGGCTGGCAACTAGCATCATCTTCGATGTTAACGTTTGTGAGAGGGAGAAACACAGGGTATGTTAGAAAAAGAGGTAAATCCAAGATGGCGGACAATCACGAAAAAGCACAAATGGTCAAAACTCCGTTAAAATGGATCGAAACTTCATCAAATTGCGTCTACTAACCTTCTATACTCAGATCTTTAAAAGAACGTTCGAAATCGTCCAAATCGTCAGGTAGATTCGCCATAACCACAAAACCGCAAATTCTGCCAGAGAACCGCACAAAATCTGGCAGAGGCCTCCTTTCTTTCTTTCCCCTTCCCAGCGTTCCCCGCGCGCTTCAATTTTTTTTCCCAAGTGTGCAGTCAAGGCGCGACTGTAGGAGGCCTCTGCGGAGGAGAGAGATCTAAAACTGACAAAAATAAGACACCTGAACCGAGAGGAAATCAGCGAAGCGGAACTTCATGCATCACCAAAATTCTCAAGGTCGGTTCAATGTTTGTTTATCGGCTCGCATGTCAACTGGCAAAAATTACGACGCCTTTTGCTCTTATCTGAATGTTTTTGACGGTGATGAGGTGAGGGAATATTTTCTACTGAATTCAGTTATGTGTGTTTTTATTTTTGAAAATAGCATTTGTTGACAGAACATAAAACCTATTTGTTGAGCTTCGCTCCTCATATTCAATATGGCGGCTCTTGGCAAATGAGTGAAATTGGTAAACTTCAAGGAAGTTTACTTGCAAGTCTTTTAACTGTCCCAAAAAAATACAAGCATAATTGTTAACATCTATCCTTAACTGTATGCAAAGTACATTCTGCGGGTTTGTCTTGGCGTACCGACAGGTTTTTTCGGGAGTTGTTTTAGGCTACCTCACAGCTATGCGAAAGAAGCTGGCAAGTGTCTTCAAGTAAGGTGCCATAACATATATATGACTTGAGACTAATTGCTTCTTTCTAT
The DNA here is from genome assembly GCA_964017195.1 of Siderastrea radians. Taxonomy (NCBI): domain Eukaryota; kingdom Metazoa; phylum Cnidaria; class Anthozoa; order Scleractinia; family Rhizangiidae; genus Siderastrea; species Siderastrea radians. The sequence continues at coordinate 7,728,507 of OZ024890.1, read as the reverse complement.
CATAAACGAATTGAATAAGGGCCAAAGTACAAAGTTATCGCACAGAACGTTTTACAGTTGATTCTCAACTCACGCGACAAGGCTATGACAATGATTAAATTTCGGCCCTTCGCATTTCAAATGTGGCTCTATTCGGGACCCAACGGTTTTTAATTAATTTCTCACAAACGAGCAAATATTTGATCAAACAAACCCCCGTTTTGTTTACTTTGGTACCAAAGGCTATCAATATATAGCTATTTTATGTTTAGAAACGCAAGAAAATTTGTCATACATAAAGCCTTTCGAAATTCTTCCCGGCTTCGTGGGGTAACTTGCGTCATGACGGTGGTCAGGAACAACACAGGTCTGGAGGTCTTTCCTCAATAACAGTTTAGCATTTAGTCAAGAAAAACTTCGGAAAAAATTTTTAACCTTAAGGCAATTTAAAGTACTGAATGAAATTTGCTTTCATCGATCTACCTCTTAAGTGAAGACCTCCTCCACAACTTGAGACAAACGGTTTAAAACTGACATTCTTTAACTTTAAACAGTTAGCTGTTATTTACAACTTGTTGTTTGAGTTTCGTAAAATTGGGGATTAAATCGTCAACTATTTAGTAAAATAACAAGGCATGTTGCTCACCTGATTCTAAATGTAGCTTGAACAACATGCAAGACTAGTCCGTTTTTCTTTGCCTCCCGGTAATTCTTTTGTGAGAAATAAAAGGCAACTGCCACGACTGTGATTATGTCAACTTTACCTTGATAAAATATTAATAGCTTTGGACGCTAGCAATGTTGTTCAAATGAATCGTTGGAATAAACAAATTGATTTTACCCCACTCTTATCTTTCGTTTTGTTTCTAAAGGCATGTAATGAGTGATAAATAACAATAAAAAATATCTAAACTCTATTAAGGCCAACTCTCGGAGTTTTTAAACTCCGAGAGTTGGCCTTAATAGAGTTTAAAAATATGTATTTAAAAATATGTATTTAAAAATATGTATTTAAAATTATGTATTTAAAAATATGTATTTAAAAATATGTATTTAAAAATATGTATTTAAAAATATGTATGATTTGTGAAAAAAAAAAGTCCGAGGTCCCCCCTCTAAGTCAAAACAATAAGCACAAACTAGTTAGTCACATCGCAATTTCCCTGATAAAAACGATTTTAATGTTCTGGACTCGACGTTTTGAAGAAGTTTTTAACTTAAGCTAGTACACGTACCCTTTTTAGCTAATTTTCGTGTTCGAACATTGTTATTTGCATGCCTACAACTCACGCCGAGGGGTGACTACTTTTTCTGCATTCTGGCACGGGAGGTTGAGGTGCCTAAATGTAGCACTAATTTTGTTTCGTATTTTTGGTCCATTACTAGTTCCTCCCATTTCTCGAACCCTGAGCCGTTTAAAAAGAATCAGAGCAGATTTTGCCCTTCCCCCACCCTCTAGTAAAATGTCCATTCCGATGATTTACATTGCGTGACGCGCCTCTAGATAGAACTCTGGCCACGTTAGCGGCGACATGTGGTGATAAAAACCTTTTTGTATATTACCAACTAAGCAACACTGACCAGCAACTGAACCGTTGAGTTAGATGTCACAGTGTAGAAAGATGTCGAACGTTTTGGATGAAAGGTTGTTGTTGAGCTGTTCCACCGTTTACAATACACTGACCCAGTTGGCGGCGTTCATTGGATGTCATCAACAGGACCAAACTACGTCAAAGGGCAAGAGAATCACTCGGAAATGGCCTCTGGACCTGTCCTTTACAGCAAATGAGGTAAGAGCATTTCGAACTGTTTTTCTGTTTGACGTTTTCGATCTCATATGGGTCGAAACACATTAAAATATGTGCGTGACTCGCGAATGGAATGCTGCCAAGAAGGGTCAAACAACCTGCATTTTAACGAACTTTGAAAAGCTCTCGCGTCGCTCTCAATCATTTGCGCAAAGAAATTTTTGCAGCAATCCTGAGAACATCTTTTATTAATTCAACAGCCAAAAGCTGAATCGATTTGAAGGTTGAGCACATGGTGAAAAATAATTTAATTCACGAAGTACTTTTCCTGATGAGAAATGTATACTTTCAAAATTAAATTATTTCAAACACAAAGAACAACGCAGTTTCTACCAAAATCAGTTTTGAAGCTCTTGAGAGATTGCAAAAGTAAAATTGAGTGTTTAAAAAACGACAGAGGGATTTGTTTTTGCACGCGAACGCCTCAAATTGTTGTCATAATTTACTGCTTCAAATGGCGATTTTACCGGAAGTTCGTTATTTTCATTTTTCTTTGAAATAAAAGGATATTTTGCCAAAAAAAAGTATCCAGTGATTTTAGTTATACCCTAACCTATCTAACATTAAAATATGAAAGAAATCGAATTTTCCACCCTTGCCGCGGAATTTTGATTTTGTCTGATTTTAACAGACAGGCGCTCTTAAGGTGTCTGAACACAGTTTGTGCACGCTCTACGATTTGTACTGCTGACAAGAGTTATAATTAGCGCGCGCACATAGCTTTAAGGTGGCTTACTCAATTTCAGAAGAGAAAGATAACCTTTTTAAAATCTTCAGTTTAAAGCCAACAAGAGTTTTCTTTTGGGTCATTTGTTGCTACAACTGTCGAAAGAAATGATTTTATCCTGGAAAAGAAATACGAGAAGCTTAGAAAATGTAAAATACAACAGACCGAGCGCCACGAGAGGACTGGAACCTAGACTTTTTCAGGGCTTTTTTTGTCAAAATCTAGCCGTACGACCCTACCTCGAATTTTCGGGATTTGTAGAGTGGCTAAAAATAAACACTTATGCAAAAGAAAATTAAAATCTGTAAGACAGAATTTTTGCTAATCAAGAAAATGTAGAATTTTGGCCTTTTTGAGAATGACTAAGTATCTGTCTTACAGATTTCTATAAAAAATTGTCTGCGGTTCATTTTTGGTGTATTTTGCCCGTTCCCAAAATTTGGCCGTAGGTTGTACGGCTAGTTTTCGGGCAATTTGGCGATGAAAAGTCTTTTTTGCGACCTCCGAAAAAAGAAGCAATGCGCATGCGCTTGTTTCGGGGAAACCCCTTTTAGCTTGGTGCGCGCGCTCACGAGCTCATGTGCAAACGCAACTGGATCTTGCTGAGTTTTTATACGAGATTGAGTTTATAATCTACTGAATACCTGCAGAAGGATTGAAACAGTTCTGCTTAAACATAAAGCTATTCTGTCAATTTTTCAACATTCTTTCGTTTCTGCTACTAAAAATGGCCGTATAAACTGACTGGGATCTTGTACAGTTGTAGTCGAGTCGCGCGGAAGAAAACAACATGAGGGCTGACAATCGCTTCCACATGGGATTACCGCTCACTAGACATCATCATAGCTGTGATTTCAAGTAGTTTACGATCTTTTGTAATGTTACTGGGCACTTTGTTCCTCGTGGCGATTTCGTTTTGGCACACGAAGGCGGATTTGCTAACAAAGCGGCGACTCCTCGTGGTCCCTGTGACGTGTACAAATTTCTCAACGCTTCGAGTGTCAGACCACTATCGGCAAGCTTTTTGGCGAGGGATTTCTTGATGATAGAGCCGTCACCTTCATCGTACAGACTCCCTCTAAAGGTCAGGAGTCTCTCGTGGGCCTTGTCAAGGTACTGTACGTGGATTTCGGCGGTAGAGAAGTCGACTGTTTGCGCATTGTTGACAATGTCTTCTGTCGTTAGTGCCAGTTTGGATTGGAACATAATTTTGCGTAGAGCCATGACATCAGCGAGACCTTCATGTGCATTCTCAAATTCACTTTGAAAAAGACATCTGTAAATGTCTCGGAGGTTTTCCTTGGGAACGGTAGCGTCTGCGTATCGAAGATGTTCGTTGTTTTCCTTAATAAGATGCCTTGCCAAGGTTTGGCTGTCTGCGAAGTGTAAGTCCAGTTTTTGAAACTGCGATCGCACAAGGTCTATCTCGTTTATACTTCTTATCAGCAATGGCGTGTCGAAAACGTTAGCGTTGTGCCCCACGAGAACAGTTTTTACTGGTTTAGAACGTGACACATTTCTTACTTTTACGACTGTGGATTTCAAGAAGGCAGCAAACCCTCGTAAGCATTCTGACAGAGACTCTGTTTCAATCGGAAGTCCATTTCTGTGAAGGATACGTTCATTCCCAAATGATGTTATGGAGAATTTGTTGATTTTGCTGGCATGTTCGTTGATGTCACATTTTGGCAAGACGAATTTCGTAAATGAGTCACCAGTGTTGTGGCATATTGCTGCTAATTCCACAAGTTCAGCTTTCTTTCCTCCACAATTTGTTTCTGTATCAAATATGACAAAATTATATTCCAAATTTGCATTGAATTTTTGAAATTTTTTCAGTGGCCTGTAGCAAAACGAAGGAGCTTGCTTTTCAATTTCGCAATGTTCAGCTTTTGAAATGCAACAGGCATTGATAATTGCTGGGTCTAAAGATAGAGCACTGCCAGATTGATAGACAGTTCCTTCTTTTGATTCTAATACAACATTTTTGCTTGACCGAATTTTGGCTAGCTGTCTCCTCCTTTTCTTAAATGTGGTGCTTTGTTTTCGATTTTTGTCTTGTGAGCGTTCATAATCCATTTTCTTGACCTGATTGTTCATTATGTACCCAGGTGCAATGTTTGCTGTCTCCAGTGTTTTCACAAGGTACTGCTTACCCAAATTTTTTTGTGCTACAGCACATGCCACCCGCTGGTCAGCACTTTCACTACCCCCATAGAAACGAATTTTTGGGTTCTTTGAACCTATTGTGCTGTTGAGGCTTTCATTTCGCTGTGAAGATGCATTTTGTGCAATCTTCTTTAAAACATTTTCATTAGTGTAAATTTCAAAAACTTCTTCTAATGCCTTTCTCAGGTTCTCCCCTGTAAGGTCCTTTCCATAAGGCAAATCCTTGTGTTTGTATGTTGCCGAATCTTTTTTGTATGCACACCATTCTTTGCAGTTTTCATGGACACCAAATGCATGGGGAACAATGAGCTGAATTGATTGTTTAAGACCATCCACATTGCCTGCATTCTGGGCTATAGCATAGCTGAAACATTTTCCAAAGTATTCAATTACTTTGTTTGACAAAACCGACTCACCACGAGGAAATGATCTTTCGGATTTCAGTTTATACAAATGGTTTACTAAAGTGCGTTTGGCATGGACAGTGTCAGACCATTTTTCAACTTGATAGCTGACCTCTTCTCTAATTCGGGATATGGTGGAGCAGTCATCATCCCCAATAAAGACTGCATATTTTACAGGGATATCACCTTGAACTGGCACTCGCTTAAACATTTCCACGGCACTCTCTGGTTCCATTGACTTGGAGGACATGGTATGGTTAAGTCTGCAGTCATGGGGGTTGGGATAATCGTCATCTTTTTTTGCTGATAAGCAAGTTCTACAGAATTTGTTTCTTGTTGTATAATCCAGTGCCTTTCCAGTCACTGAACCCATTATTGCCCCATGACCAGTTAATGAATTGTGGGCCTTCCCTCGTTTTGACCATCCCATATCATAAGATACTGACAGTGGCAAGAGACCGTCACTATCTGCTAGAACACCTTTCTCTTTAACCATTTCAGATTCCTGAATTAACATTTTCTCACAAGATTCTCTTGCCACTAATTCTGTGGCTTGTCCAATTTCTCTTTCCCTTTTTTTGTATGTGCTTCTTGTTAGGCTTGGAATTTCAAGTGCGGTTAATATTGAGTTTACATGAGAAAAGCCAATTCCATTGTCGAGTGAAGCTAAGGCAAGTCTTGTGTTAGTGTCGTATGCTTTCGGCCCCCGTGTTCCTGTTCTATGCTGTTCACTGGTTGTCACATTATTGACTTGATGACATATATTGCACTTGACAGAAAGACGACTTGCTAATCCAAACTTTTGTTCAGATATTACATTTCCAAGGGAAAGTGGGCCTGTAAATAAGAGCAATATACATGTATGATCATTACAATACGTAATATTACGTACCAATCGAATTGAGACATTGACCCCCCCCCCCCCCCTCTTAGGCATACCCAGGGCATTTGACAAGTTCATATTGTCTGAAAATAAGGTAATTGACTGAAAATTCAGGAGTTGAGTGGCTAACTAGGTGTTATGTAATATTTACTCCATGTAGTTCTCCATAGACATTACATTTTTTGCTCCTTATGGTGTCTCAAAGTTTATGTCCTTGCACTGACTTTCAGGTGTACTCGTTGAAGAACTGGGGTTAAGAACCTGGACCTTACAGTTGCACAGGATATAGTAGCTTTATTTAAATTATCAGAATTTTTGTGTTCCTCACAGAAGCTTAGGGATCAAAACAAGAATGTCTGCTCCCTGCTTTAAGTAATGGCTGGTTGTTAACTTTACAGTGTACGTTAACTGTTCAGTTCTCAGGGTCAACTGAATTTGCTTTTCATTTTTTATTAATTAACTGTGAAGAGAATTTGGATTGTGTCTGATAGAAACGTGCATTTTTACATCTATTTTGCTAATATTGACTATTTCACTGTGAAATTGGTCATTGAGCAACATTTTACTTATTGTTATAAAGATATGAATTTTATTTTTGAGTGGTAAAATATTGTTTTTTACTACAAGAAAATGAAATTCATATCTTCAATCCGCTGTGTATTTTCTTTTTATTATATAGACAAGAGTGTTTTTGCACAAACAACAGTGTAGAGGATTTTTACATGGAAAATACGCTACTTGAGTCCCGGATGTAGTTTCGTATGAACTTTACGAGTGGTGTATTTTCCACTAAAACACTCCTGTCTAAATAATAATGTAATGGCACATACATGTAGGGGGGTGGAAGGAGGATATAATATAATGATAAGCATTCAGTACCTCTCTCCTCCTGTACCTGGTACTCCCAGTTGCACTCCTCCTGAGTGGTTCCCACAGCTTTGTATTTTTTACTTACTTATTGCAAAATATTAGCATTTTTATATTTCTCTCTTAGGAATACTACTTCCCATCCTCTATTCTTTAATTCCCTTCACCCGGCGCAAATATGGAAGAGGATTTTGGCAGCCTGTACTGATCAGTAATTTTATTTGTTCACATGGATACCTTTTCCACAATGTTGGCATTTTTGGAGTTCTCTTTGGACCTTCCCAATGTCTACAATCCGGTATCCCTCCAAGGACAAATTTCTATCTGCAAGCTCATCAGTGGTCTCTCTGTCCATGCTTCTTGTTGTGCAACACTTAGACAATAATTAACTATAATTAGATTTTGGACAAAAAGATCACAAGTGTAGCAGTTTATCATTGTTTATTACTGCATCCAAGAAGTTGAAATAAAAGCTTTCATCCATATAAAAAGCTACACCCATATGAAATGTTTGCTTTTAGGGAAGTGATTTGTAAATCCTGGTAAAGTAAGGATTTTGCAAGTTATAGATGTGGATGTAAAACATCTATTGTTTTATAAAATAAATTAATAGTTTACCTTGTTAATTCTCATTGAAGCTAAGGTGCTCGCTAAACAATATATATTAAGTGATTAGGTGGAAAAATACCCTTATCAACAAGGGTAGTTATGGGTCTGAAATAGTTTGCAAATATTTTTCCCAATGGTAAACGGCAGCGACAAGGTCACAAAATCGAAAAATCGCTCGCAGTGCAAGCAAACGAAGAAAAAAAAACAACGGAACTGGACATGGGATATGGGGAAGAATTGATTATTTTCACACGTTATACGGTAAAAAAAAAATGTTTAGATACCTGTTCATCCTCAGAGTCTTTTTGACAGAGTTGTTTCGATGGAGGCTCGTTTTCTCTGCTAGCTCTGAGGATACGCATTTTTTCCATATGTACGGCTTTCTTCCGTTTTCTTTGCGCGCGGATATCCGTCAACGATAGTTTACTGCATTCATCTTTCCCGGCTGCATACACACTACTTTTGTAGCTAAGAAAAAAACCAAAAGCTACGGCTGTTGCCACACAAAATAGCGGAAAGGAGGGAAATAATGCTTCTTGCTCTTCGTGTCGTTTGTGACAGTCTTCATTTGTGAACAATGAAATCGCCGGCAACCGGGTCACGCTCGCACGATAAACTTGAGAAAACAATCTTTTCTCCAATGGTGAACTCCAAAACCAGTTTAAGGATAGACATTTTATGGGTTTTTGTCCGAGGGAATAACAATTCACAGTGAAATTACTACAGCGCCAACCAAGATGAAAAAATTTTCTTACAGTCGCCATGTTTGTTTGGGTTTTCCTTGAGTGCTCGCGTGATTTCTGCTCGCGCGCTGGCGCTGACGTGACAACACGCGTACGCGCGCGTGAGCTTTTGTTTAATGCCTAAAAAACTGTAGTAAGCCACCTTAAGGCTAAGAAAATATCTCAAATACGACTCACGATACTTTCCGTTAAGAAAAGATATAAAATAAGGCGGAAACACAGGAGATGGCAGAGACAAACTTACAGTTAGATGGAATAATTGAGTGTGTTTCCGCCATCTCCTGTGTTTCCGTCTTATTTAAAATATTTTATTGACAGGGGGACGCACTTAAAGTTCAGTAGACCTGTAATACATGCTTTCAATATTCCCGGAGACACACAGTTTAAATGGAATAATTACTACTACTACTACTACTACTACTACTACTTCTACTATTACTAATACTATTACTACTACTACTACTTAATATTAATATTAATATTAATATTAAGTAGTAGTAGTATTACTACTACTACTAATATTAAGTAATAGTAGTAGTAGACTACTACTACTACTACTACTACTACTACTATTACTACTACTACTACTACTACTACTTAATATTTATATTAACATTATATTAATATTAAGTAGTAGTAGTAGTAGTAGTAGTAGTAGTAGTAGTAGTAGTAGTAGTAGTACTAGTACTAGTAGTAGCAGCAGTAGTAGTAGTAGTAGTAGCAGTAGTAGTAGTAGTAGTAGTAGTAATTATTCCATTTAAACTGTAAGTGTGTCTCGCCATCTCCTGTGTTTCCTTCTTCTTTAAATCTTTTATTGACGGGAATATTGAAGGGATGTATTACAGGTCTACTAAACTGTAAGTGCGTCCCCCCGTCAATAAAATATTTTAAATAAGACGGAAACACAGGAGATGGTGGAAACACACTCAATTATTACATCTAACTGTAAGTTTGTCTCCGCCATCTCCAGTGTTTCCGTCTTATTTAAAATCTTTATTGACAGAAGCTATTTGGAGTCATACTTGAGAAGCTTTCAGCTTGAAATCGTTTCCTTTATTGAAAGATTTCAAATAATAAGGGAACATGGGAAATAGCGGAGACGAATTTACAGATCAACTGAACTGGTTTGTTCTTTGCACAAGTAGGGTTTCTTTCTTTATTTTATTTAAACATTTATTTATACACGGTAAAAACATCAGGGAATATTATTAATAATTCTCGCATTGTTATGTGCAGCACATTTCTAAATAAAATAACTGTTTGTGATAGAGGAATGCATATTTTAGTTGAAACTGCTTAGCAAAGATTTTAATTAAAGATATTTGGATCCAGGAGACCAAACAATGTTTTATTCTTAAAAACTGAAAAGCGGACAAATTGTGCTGCGTGACGTTTAATATTTAGGAGCATTTTTGCGCCAATGTGTCATTAAAAACGGATGGAACTCAAAAGAGTGCGAGAATTCCAATCAGCTTGGTAACCTTTTTCATTGAAGTTATTTGAAACCAGGAGACCGAAACAGTGTTCCATCTTTAACCTGAAAAGTTGTGTTGCATAACGTTTGATACATAGGAGCATTTTTGCGCCCGCATGTCATTAAAAAGTATAAATTCACAAGGGCGCGAATTCCAACGAGGTTGGTAACCTTTTGATATAAAAGTACCACGATAAGTTATGCTCTTCCCATTTGAGAAGTTGACATCAAGATGGCAAGTGCTCCTGCTAGACAGCTAAACAGTAAGGTACGTTTTTTGTTCTTAAACTTTTCAGTGCTTGGTTTAGTTTTATTTATGCAGAACAGCAGGGCGGTGCCGGGCAACCGAGTGTGCGCAGTACCAAGCGAGATGGCTTGATTGACACATAGTTCCTGCCGTTGTCCGGCACTGCTGTGTCCTCAAAGAAAAGTACCGACTTCCCCCCCCAGGGATTTTTTAGTTAGAGTACTGATTTACGATTCTTAATTTATTTCACTTGCAGAAAATTCGAAGTGCACTTGTAAGCAAGACCTTACCTATCGTGCAAGAAAAATGTTCTCTTATTTCTGCAAAGGTTACTTTCAGTGCATATCAAGCAACAGGAAAACCTGACGATCTGTGGTCACAAATTTGTGCGAAACGAGATGAGTGCGATAACACCATGAGGGAAATTAAAGGAATGGCCTTTTTCTTTTCCTCTGTATCAGTAGTGGAGAAAAAAGTTAACGAGAACGGTTTAGATGACGACAAAGATGGAGAAGTTGAACTAAACGGAAAGAAGAAAATGTTCTGGCCTCTCTTTGAGTGCAACTTTGCTTACTTTACTTCGACTATCTCTTAATAATAATAATAATAATAATAATAATAATAATAACAATAATAATAATAATAATAACAAGGTGCTTAAAAACGCATTTTACAACGTATGGAAGTCTCAATGCTTTTTACAATAAGTTATTTACCTAATCTAACTATAGACACTGTTACAAGGAAAAGTTTTTGATCTCAATTTAAAAGAGTCAACTGTGGAACACTGTTTGATTACAATGGGCACGTCATTCCAGAGTTTTGGTGCCATGACTGAGAAGGATCTGTCACCATAGGTAACCGTTTTAGTCTTTGGAATAGACAGTAAGTTTAAGCTACTTGATCGTAGTAAACGATGAGCCGTGTAGTTAAGTAGCAGCTCATTTAAAGAGGCTGGAGCAAAGCCATGGAGGATTGAGCCGACTTTTTTGCTCTAACAGTTAGCCTTGCGGCTGTATTTTGCAACCGTTGTAGTTTCTCAAACTCGTAGGAGGGGAGACCGAGAAGAATGCTGTTGCAGTAATCAAGTTTTGAAGAAACAAATGCATGAATAAGACGTTCCGTAGCAGATCTGGATAGAAAGTTCCTAATTTTTCCAATTTGGTGAATAGAACGTGAGGCGGAGCGACAAATATTGTCGATGTGAGTTTTTTAAGTATGATGGCGGTCAAGTGTGACCCCAAGGTCTTTGACTTCATTACTTGGAGTAATTGAACAATCTCCAATCTTGATAGAAGGAATTGGATTGGCTGGTGAAAAACGCGAGGAGAACTGAATGATTTCAGTCTTCTTTGGGTTACATTTAAGCATGTTAGAGACATTCCAGGACATGATATCTTGGATACAAAGCGTAAGATCCTCTAATGCAGTAGCACGATAGCTTCGTCTTACACGATAAAGGGTGCATCGGGTCGGTCCCATATTTTACTAGACGAGTTTTGGCACATTAGTTTGTTTCTAAACATTATGTCAAGCTATAGCTGCATTTTCATTCCAGCCCTTTTCTTGAGAGAGTCCGCCATTCTTCCGTCTTGAAATTTGAGATCGGGATCCCTCAGAATTGCCGTCCACTGCCCAAACCCGTGCCGATCGATTCCCTTCTTGAGAAAATCGTCCTCGTCTGCCGTGAATTTCAACACCCGACGATAATTTCTTTGAACTCGCAATTGGTTTGTGGGCGGAGAATCCTTTTCTTTAGGGGGCGCACTCTTTGTTTCTGCTGTTTCTACTGGAGCTGCAAGACTCGAAGTTGAGCCGCTAAACCTCGTTTGCACTACCCTATCCACCCCCCCGAGCCTTTCGTGCCTTGTAGCTTTCGTAGACACTCGTGAGCTTTGACAGCAACTTCGCGCGATCTTTGGTTTTGATAGTGAACTTTTGCAACGGCAGAACTGTGTTTTTGGTCTTCTGACAAATTTTTTTGCTCCTTGCTTGTGAGCAGATTGAGGCTTTGCGTCTCGACAATTTGACGGTAGCGCGTCAGATAAATGAACTTTCCGATTGCATCAAACACTAGGTTACTCATGACGTCGCCCAATTTGCTGTGCTGGCCTCCATTTCTAGTGAAAAGAACGAAGTCGCATTGTGGTTTCAGCAATGGCCTTACAATGTTGATGTAGCTTTCAAGCACCTGCATGCTTGCCTCGGTGAGAATCAATGAGTCAAATCCATACTTGCTAGCGGTCTTGAACTTTTTCTGATCAATGAATCCCCCGTTCTTCTTAGCTGTTCTAGCCATGTCCACTGTCAAATACTGATAAGTCATAGGCCGAAATCCCTTCACCTTGATGAACAAATACACAGCGACAAATTTCGTGGCAAATGTTAAGTCCGAAGGACTAACTAACTTGAGCTGGAATAGTTTTAGCTTTTTACGGTGTTCTCGTAACGAGGCCAATGAAATGTCACCATTTCTAACAGTTCTTCCATGGTTGCCCAGTGCCCCCTAGCATCCAATGTTTCAATGCCTAGATCTTGTGTCCACTGCAGTCTCATCATCTTTGCCACTGTCTTGCGCGCTCGTTTGAGCTGCAACTCCGTTGAGGACAAATTTCAAAGAACTGTGTCTGATGCGCCATTTATTTTTCTGAAGTCGATTAATTCGGAGATTACATCAATGTAGCCCAATCGACCACCGTGTCCGAGCTTGCATTCATCTTGCAAGTAGTCGATAGACTTGAACAACAAGCTATGTGAACACAGGCTAAAATCCAGCACTTCAAAACTCAATTTCTCCTCGTCTTCACAGCAAAATTTGAGAAATTTAAAGCACCTCTTGAGTATCTGCTGAGCTATACGATCTTTCTTGCAACCCCCACCAATTCCAGTCAACCATTTCGTGAATAATTCGCCAATTTGGTTGGAAACTGAAAATGAAGGCAATACTCTGGCTGGTTGTTTTGTGATTTCACTCAATGTATCATCATCGGCAAGCTCTTTGGCACTTGAAACGTCAGGTTTTTCGTCAAAGAAAAAGAACCAACTGTGCCTGGTGTTCACATGTTTCCTGCAGCCGCGTTGACTTTTCAATCCATCGTGATCACACACCTGTATTGGACAGTGATACAAACTATCTGTTTCGTCTTTTTCCAAGTGAACCCGTTTTGGTTTTGGCGATGAGCCATCAATCTTCGACCACTCAACCTTACCCTTTTTGTTCATTTCATCTGAGTGATTCACACAGTTTCTTCCACTTACATAAATAGTGAACAAAACACATAGGCGAAAAAAAACAATGGCTGCATTGTGCAAGTTCAAACTTGTCCCAACCTGCTCCAACTTGCCGAAATCTGCCCCAACTTGCCCGTGCCTGCTCAGGCATGCCTCTGCTTGGCCACTGCTCATTATTCTTAAATACATTTACATATTCAATGTGAGAAATGGCGTTGGTGTGATTATGTTCAACCTTTCCCGGACAAGTCTATAAGCACCTCGAAAAGTCTTTTACAATCTGCTATTGACTCTGCTTCGTGTTGTTTGAAACTTAAAACACTACACCAAATGTTTTGCCAATTAACAAGCGATAAAAGCATAGATGGCAAGAAAAGAAGAATGTTTCTGTTGAACAAGATGTACAAAGGAACTGTCATTTCTAAATAGGAGCCATTTTACATAAATAGGAACTAATGGTTAGGAGGAAACTGTTCCACGTGCCAATAAAAAGGAACATTTCATTCAAAACGGAACCATTAATGGGAACAATTGTTCCTCAAGTGAATAAAAAGGAACCAATTTTCAAAGCAGGAACAATGTTAGAAAGGAACAAACGTTCCCTTAGAAAAAAAGGAACGTAATTAATTGGGAACCAAAGTTCCTCATGTCAGCATAAAGGAACAGCCACTCTAAAAGGGAACGCATTTATCGGAACAAATTTGTTCCTCAAGCGATTAAAAAGGACCAAAATGATAAAAGAGGAACAATACCATTGGGAACACTTGTTCCTAAGCCACTCATTTAGGAACAAAAAGTTCCTTTCAACGTTAAAAATTCGGAACAAAAGGTTCTTTTTAGCTCTAAATGAACACTTTGTTCCTATTTTTAAGAGCAATTTGTTCTTTTTGATGCTAAAAGGACCACTCCAAAGGGGAACAATCATCCCTTAATGGGAACGTTCCCAAAGCAAAACTGGGAGCAGTGCACAAAAATAAAAGTAAATTAAAAAACCACTTAAGGGATGAAGAAAACATGCCAAAGCATCTTATAACTCCCTATACTGAACAGATACAACAGCCAAAATTTGATTGATAAAATCATGCTAGAACATGTTCAAATTTGGAAGTAAATATTTTGGGAACGTAGAAGAAAGAAAGACGTCTTATAGGGCCTTTTCAAAACACGACAGACAAGCACGACTTCGAAAGCGCATAAACAAGGTCAGTGACATTTATTGTCTTCACGCACATTTCTTGTTATTTACAATGGCGAATACAAAATGTCTGCTTTATGTCAGCTTAAATTTACAATTCTATGTCAGCTTAAATTTACATTTTATTGACGACAGCTTTCCTATCTTACAGTCAACCCGCTTCACGCGTGAACGATCACGGATTGAAGATTGCATTCTTCACGTGCGCATTCCTTTCTTAGTTAAATTATACTTGTACATAGATTGAAAGATAACCTTTTTTTTTCGATTAACGAAATCGATTTCTTCGAAAGTTCGTACGCAACAACGGAAATCATCAACAAGGCGCACTCGGAAGAGAAGTTTCCAAATTTTGATTACTTCAAGGATGAATGGCGGGAACCAGTAGCCGATTCCTCGCTGAATTTAAACGAACACTCCGTTGAGTAACATGCATGGATTTGAGTACATGAAGCTTGGTTTTATAGTCTATTTTTAGTAAATAAGCTTAACCCTCGTATCATGAACGAGCAAAGTCACACCCCCACCGTGGTACAATGGGGAGATTTGTCCAGGGTTGAACTCCGCTAGGAAAATTACGAAAACTTCGAAAATTCGCAAACACACCAGGAAAGCCTCAAACATGTCAGAGGGGCCCAACGAGAACTGCAAATTTTACGAAAATTATGAGAATTACGAAAATTGCGAAAATTTGCAAAGATCTCAGAGGGACTCAACAAGAATTACGAAAACTGCAAAAAATCGCTAAGACATGAAGAATGTCTTGGAAGATGTCAGCCAGGCACAACGAGAACTGCGAATTTTACGAAAATTAAGAGGATTAAAACAACTGCGAAAGTTCGCCAACTCACCAAGAAGTTAAAGCAACCCTGTCAGAGGAGCCCAACGAGAACTACAAATTTCACGGAAATCACGAGAATTGCGATAATTGTGAAAATTTGCAAAGATCGGCACAAGGGCCCAACGAGAACTGCGAATTTTAAGAAAATTACGAGAATTAACGAGAACTGAAAATTCACAAACGCACCAAGAAAGCCTTATAAAAGTCCTCATGATGTCAGAGTGGGCCAATGAGAATGGTGAAAATTGCGAATGCTATGATTATTAGGAAAACTGGTAAATCGGCAAAAGTCAAAAGAAAAAAAAACTTATGAGAAATAAATAAATCAATCAATCAATAAATAAATCAAGGAGAACTGCTTTATAAGCAAGGGTTACAGTTGGACCAAAAAACATCATCGGTGGTGTAAAACATGTATTTCTGCAGCTTGTTTCATCTATCATTTCACTTATCACAAACTACAAAAGCCTCCTGGGTTGGTTCATAACTTTGCTTTCTCATTTCATGACTGATTGGTTATAAGAAATAATCATTCAAGAAATCACAACTGTCTATGCTTTAATATTCAGATTTTTTGTAAATGAAGGGTGCAAAGTGAACACAACAACAGATAGGAAACAAAATTAAGCCAACATGTGCTTACGTGACTTCCTTCGTACCTTGTATCGTAGCCACTACAGCCAATTAAAAGTTGTCAGTCCTACGTTGTTTTTATAATCATTTGATGTTCAGAAATTGTCGTGGATCTCGAATGTAAATTATTAAGGTATATTGACATGTTTGAATTAGAGGCCAGTCAGTAGAGAAAATCACCCTTGCAGACTGAAAAAGCATTTGCAGACTGAAAAAGCATGGGTCACTGACTACGTACAGAATTTCTCGGCTCCCAGCTTGTCGATGAGGAATCAAAGATTAAGCCAACATATAGCAGTAATGAAACGTTTCTTTTCCCTTGTTTTCCTGTTTATGATCCCCAAAAACTATCACAAGGGACTGAAGGTTTTTCTTGTTCCTTGAAATGGCTTTTGTTACACTTGAAGTGGTTAAATACCTTTTTGTGGCTTAATACCTTTTAGTGTAAATACCTTTTTTTAAGGAAATGAACGTTCCATGAAATTAACGCAAATTGTTACAATTCGTGTTGATTTTTGTGAGCATCAATTTCCGTGTTGTTCATTCAGTGGAGCTTTAAGTTCCCAACCCTAATTTCCATCATGCTCGAGGTGGCCATATTGCCCCTCTTAACCTCTACATTTAGGCAGAATTTAACTTACCTTGTCTCTAAAGAAATTGATTTACACACCTGTTTTGTTGAATTTTTGAATTCAGTCACAAAAGAAATTTGTTCCACTTGTGACCATGAAATCTGTTTCTTTGAGTTAATCGTGTTAATTTTCCTCATTTTGACATTTACCTCCTCTTTCGCGTCAGTTTCCTTTGTTGGGGAGTAATTTTCCCTTTAATTCGGGTTAATTTAAGTCGCGTTAATTTCAAATACCTTAATTAACACAAGCGTTAATTTTCTATAATTAACGTAAGTGTACCTGAGACTTCCACTTGTAAACTTGCCAGGCCGCTAGGCAATGTGAAGCTTGAAAGAGAGTGGGACCTAATCGCCCCTTTTTTTCCACATCCTCCCCAGAGAACGAGGGATATTTCATAGATTCCTGTTATATCTGGTGCTAGGTGATATAAACCATTTGAAAGTAATGGTCACACAACACAACACCCACCGTATGGCCAATGCGTAAGGTACTGGCTGTACCGCGGTTGTTGTGCTGCGTGACTATTGCTTTCAAATGGTTTATATGGCGCTAGGCGCTTTTCTGTACGAGGGATATTCATAGAGCCATGTTACATCTCTCACTTAAAGAACGAGGAATATTCATAAATTTCTGTGATATCTCGTTTAGAACGAAGGATATTCATAGGTTTATGTTTTATCTGAGGCAACTAGCAAGACAGCCTGCAAATTTTGTAAAATCTGCTACTCAGCTAGCCTCTGTTGTCATGAGGCAATTCCCAAGACAAAATACTGCGAAAAATCGCAACGCAACGCGAAAAATCGTTGCGGCTGACGAAAAATTGCTAAATAAGTCCCGAATTTGTAAATCCTGCATGTCTCAAGCGAAAAATCGCTAAAAGCATTCAATTTGTAAATCTTGTTTGTCTGGAGCGAAAAATCGTATAAAACGTAAAATTTGTTAATTTAGCTACTTTCAAGTGAGAGGAAAAATCGCAAAATTCGAAACTGAAGCGAAAATCGTAAAATTCGTTGCAGAGTTCAATCCTGGACATAAATACCATCTTGGCTGCCATCTTGGATTTTACCCAAAATTAGAATTTTACAAAACACGGTAGAAATTTACATTTTTTGATGTTAGACATGTAGAATATGACATAATTAGAAGCTCTCTTTTTTTTTTTTGTTAACATAATGTGCTTTTATCACCTAACAAGGGGAGAACACTCATTTTTACTAAAAAAAATGGCTTGACCACCTCCTTATAACGTCATTTCTTGTAATCATAGTAACCGATTCTCACCAAATTGGTATCAAAATATGTCTAAGGGATATGCATGCAGCTACAAAAAATGGCAGATGCTTATGAAAAATCTTCTTGGAAAAATTCAAGAAAAGCCTTATACGCCCGAGGGTTACCATATTTTCTCGATTAAACGCCGGGGGCGTTTATTTAAAACTATACCTCGTTGGCCCGGCTTTTATTTGAACCCAGCGTTTATTTGGGGCCCGGCGTTTATTAAAAAGGGGTATTTTCGATCATTTATTCAGGCTTAGTTTTCTGGTCTTTTAATACTTAAGGTTTACTAAAATTATAGCAAAATATAGCACAACGTAAGTTCGGAGTCATGAGTATTTATTCCAGACTGGGGTGTTGTATTGCAGGGTTTTCGGATTCCTCACAATTTACACCACACTATGAATGAGTATTATTGCCTCACAGGTTGATCGTAGACCAAAATGTTCAGATTCTGACAGAAAATTAGGTAAATTATACTAAATTCCCCTCGAGCTGATAAATAGTTCGCTCGTATTTCCTGCACGCACTAGGGATAAGAAATAATATTGAGAGAACGTCAAACGTATCCATGGACCACTTAACAACTGACTAGGTGAAAATCAGTTGGCGAATAAAATTTACAATTTGAAGAGACAAAGGGTGTAAACGCTGTAAACAGTATCCAGATTCACTGAAAATCTGTTTACAAACAAACCAAGAACATCCTGGATATATTAGTACATGAGCCAAAGTATTCTGTTCCGGACGCATTCGGGGTAGTTTTAACTTTAGTGTGTTAAAGCGCCACGGAAATCGAGTCCGGTTACTTTTCCCCCAATGTAAACTTACAGTCTATGAGGATCGTTTTTCCGAGTGTAATCTAAGGTAATTTCTTTTACGTACGAGAGTCAATTTACCTAAACGCAGTAGAATTTGGAACATTCAGTACCTATCGACTACATCTTACTATTACCAGTGTTTAGCGTCCTAATCTGTTCGTTCGCCCGCTGGTCTTTAGCTCGTGTTTCCAAGAGCTATTTCCAGTTCGCCCAGACTTTCACGAGTCCAGTCAGATATTAACGCAGCTTTCAAAGCCTTTCGTCTTGTATATCTTTATTCTGATCATTCCGTGTTTTTAATGTGACGAAATATTTTCGTTCGTCCATGTTCAATTTAAACGCATTTACAGCTTCACTGATTGTGCTGCCTCTATAACGTGCATTTTCAATCGAGGAATCATTTCTCTGCACTCTGTGGAATCGCCAAGAGAACTTTCTTAAGATCTTCAGAAAAGCCTTTCTGAACTGCTTGCTTCTCCAGCAATAGATTATGGGATTAGCAAGCGACGATGTAAAAGTCAGTATCTTTACCAGTGCATTCACAATGCTCTGCTTTGATCGAAAGGAGTCCAAGAAACACCGTGGGCAGGTTTTCTGCAGGAAGTAATAGAAGCAAGATGGAAACCAGGATGCCACAAATACTCCGATCACAATCAGAATGGTCATGCTTGCCCGACGCTCATTTTTTTGTCGAGGTCGATTAAAAGAGGCATTTCCCAAGCTACTTCGGTCACTCCGTATCTTTCGAATATGTATCTTTGCTGTGAGATACAGGTAGGTATAGCACGTAACAATAACCAGAAATGGAACGATGACGTTTGCTATGATAACCATAATACTCCACCATCGAGTTGGGTTGTAATTGCATTCCTTATAAGCATCGTCTGAATTCCATGGGACAAAAGGAAGTGACGATATCAAAACTGCGTCCAACCACGCCAGCAACAAGCCCATGATCACACGACGGTACGTGACGATAGTTGTGTATCTGAGCGGAGATTTAACCACGAACAGGCGCTCCACGCTGATGACAGACAGGCTCAGAACGGAAGCATACCCGGTGAGAAAATAGGAAAAACGGAAAACATCGCAGACAATGATATCAATGGAATCTCCCAGCGAGAACTTTTTTAAGATGTAGCTCGGCATCGCCACCAATCCGGCCAAAAGGTCTGCAATGGCCAGGCTGAAGATTGATAAATACGTGACACCATGGAGGGCTGGGTGAATGAGTATAGCAATTACGACCAGACTGTTGCCCAGAACCGTGCCGAATGAAAGAAATGACAAAATTATTACAACTGGCGCTATCTGGAGCTCATCTTTGGTTCCATTATCAAGAAACAGTATGTTTTGTACAGAGCTGTTGTTCATCATGACGCTTTCTGTTGAGAAGTAAAAGATTTTATGGAAATGTAAAACTAAATTTCCGTGACTATAGTTTCGTTGTAAAACAGCTGGTTAAATAAAAACGTTACAAGTGCAATTTAAATTCAAATTGTATTTACTACCTCATAGAAGGCAATCTCGTAATTAAACTTAGAAATTTCCCAACAAACTTCACCTTGGCATAATAGAATGTTCGTTAACAAGGCACATGAAATTAAACGTATGATATTGTTCACACTTTAAAAATATAATTGGCTCAAATACATTCAAAATTTTCCTAATACTTCCGGTTGTGGTTACAGTTAGCGGTTGCATCAAAAACCCAAATCAGAATACTTTAATTAAAAAAGGGGTGCTGTACGTGCTTGAGAGTTTTTTTTTCAGTGTAGCTTGATGTGATTTTAAATAATACTCCCCGATAGTTTTGTCAGTATAAATTAACCTTGTCATTAGGCTGGGTTATTTGAAATTTACGGAAATGAAACTTTATTTGTCTGCCTTGATGCAGGAGCATTGAATTTTGTACCACTGCAGTTTAATTTAAAATGTTTTTTGTTTCTTTGCAACGTACGAAATTTGTCATTTTGATGCTGATATGTCACAAAAATATCCTACATAATAATGAACGAGCTTCGACAACTTGTCCAAACATACACCATTCCCCCCCCCCCCCCAGGCTTGTCTCTTCATACATACACGTGAAATATCGGTCTATTATTAAAACATGAATTCCCAACCGCCACAAAAAAAAATGAAAGTAGATTTCCTAAAATTCAAACTGTTTAATTATGAAATTATGCTGATTATTTAAAATTCGCATTTCATTTTCAACAGTTTTTTTGAAAGTCAGTTCTTCGAACTTTGTGTAATGTAGATCAAGGTTTTTGTTTTATTTTTAAAGTCATACTTGAAAAATAAAGCCTTTTGGTCTTAAGTGTCAGTTACAAGTGACAAAAAAAATTGAACCAGTGAACTAAATTATCTGACTAAGAAATAAACAACGTTATCCACTTGCATTTCGAGTAACGTTATGGGACACTGATGACAAAATTGTAACAACAAATTAAAGTACTAATTTTGAATTGCTTAGCGCGTTTTAGCCATATATTTGTGCATGATCAAAACGTATATCTCATAGTTTCTTTCACAAACATTGCATACATATATCCAGAAATTTATGCTCTTTAATTAAGAACATGTTTAGTTTCTTGTGTTTTGTAATTCTTTGAATTACGTCGCCTGTAATTTGTGATTCTGGAATCAATGATCCTCTCCCTAAGAAGATCATGGATATTTATTTATTTATTATCGCATATAATTGCATACAGCGATTTCAAAATACTGGCGTTTATCTTGCGAAAGTCTAGGAGATGCATTTTTCTTGCCAGTTACGGTAAGACCAATTGCACTGAAAAGTCCGTAAAATTGGGTAAATAAAACGTGACAGGGATTTATAAATAAGGAATATAGATTTTTAAACATATTTCGGAAAACGGAAATATAAATTCGTTATCTAGGACGCTTGATAGTTATCTGCACACTTTTCATGCAAATAGATATGATATATTATTCCTGTTCAATAGAATTCGATCGCTCTTCCATCGCTCTCTTTTTTGAATGTTTAAGAGCGAATGTTTAAGAGCGGAATTAAAGATACAATAAAACTCTTCAGAAAGGTGACAAGTAAACATTTTTGACAAGGTATACGGTAGAAACCGAGTGGGTTTGTTCAGAGCTATATGTTACAAATACCAAACGTGTATCATTACCTTTTGTACCTAGAAACAAATATAGTAAGTCCTTTGCATTTGCTGTCGACTTAAAATACGTGAAAAACAGACCATCCCTGCCGCTTAGCAAGAGTTTTTCTACATTGAATTAAACAGGAAATTTCGATTTTCTCGTGTATCTTATGTATCTCAAATCATGAAGAAATGGATAAGGTTGCTTTTCTAAACAGACCTTTGCCTGTTTCGCAGCCTTTGTGTTTAGGTTCACGAAATCTGATTAAAATTAAACGCCTATAATTGCGATTACGGAAGCACGGAAAGAGAAAAAGACCCAATTACTGACTGTGATTTTGATTTATCTTTATGAACCTCACCTTTCCCTTAGCACGTGCTGCGTCGCAATGGCACCCTGCAAGGTTCAGCCCAAGATTTGATCTAGACATTTCACAGCCCACTTGTAATATTATTCCAATTTTCTTCTTACAATTCCGCTTTTATACAGCTGGCAGTATGATGTTTGCTGTCTTTCAAAATATCAATTCACTGCCGATTGATTTGTAGATATGATTTGCCTTCAGCTGTTTCCATTTGTTTACACGGTTTTCCTTTGAAATGACATGAGGCTTTTCAGTTGGTTGTTTTGTGGAACATGCTACTGTAGATCTTTGCCTAAAAAGGAAAACAACTGCCATTTTCAATCTTGTTCTTTAAACCCAGTAATGCTTAATGGTCGCGGAATTCCCTTCAATATTTGGTATGCGCCATTACAATTTTTGAGGCACATTTTAATTTTTGTTAAAGGTATTTCAATATTTCCTTTTATATCCCCACCTTTTCTAGATATATTGATAAAGGTTATTTTTTCTAAAATAAGAACCAATGAAAAATCGCTTGATATAGTGGTCATTAAAAAGTTGTATTTTTGTTACTTAACTATATGTAAATGGATACGCTATCAAGAAGCAAAACAAACAAAATGAGGACAGAGTTGCGAAATAAAGCAACAGACGTATAACTATTGCAATGGCCCAGCTATTACTAAAGCAAGTGGTGTAATTTCTGTCTTTTCACGTGTAATGACAGCGAAAGAGAATTTTGAACTTGTAGAATGATTTATTCCACCGGAGCGCTCTAAAACTAGACGGACCATAAAATTACAACTGCAGAACTAGAATTCAAAGAGAGAAGTGGTTGGGCATGTTTCCTAGTGGTCTTCTACCAATATATTTATTGAGAATTTTAAACGTCACTTCAGAAAAGAGTTAAGTGAAAGAGTAGAGGCTTGATAACAATAGCCTTCGTATACAGCAGCTTCTCATAGCTCCCCGCCGCTAGGGACGTTGTGAGCGATGAGAGGTGGCTGTATTCGTAAGGTATGTTACAAGCTTAACTTGCAACGCAACATTGTTGCGCGACAAGTTGAAAGAAAATGTTGCCCGTATTACTGGGCCTTAATACGTGCAAAAAACAATCTCAACTTGTAACACAATGTTGTTGCGCGACAAGTTGAAAAGAAAATGTTGCCCGTATTAACGAATGTAGCCATGTTTTAGATCGTGTACTTTGGTGTATTTCCATCCAAACTTCGTCAAACTTGCTACTATTGCTAATTTTGACATGCTCTTTTATGTGACAAACTATTTCGTTGTGATGGATTAGCAGTGGTGTTTTTGTTCGGTCCGTCTCCTCTACTCGTTTTGAAAGTACAGAATTACTTTCAAAAAAAGTGGCGGATTGATTTATAAAGTGGCGTACTCAAACTGCACTTAAAGTCCTAAATCCTATCTTTTCAATTTGTGAATGGGTAATAGTTTTCTACATATACAATAGTTTATAGTTTTCTAAACATAAAATTTTTAGGTTTTCTTAGTTTGTTTCTCTAGGGTTTATTCTATGTATTGTAAATTTTTGTTCTCTTTTTTGAGATTTTTTAAACTTTCCTTTAAGTATTGTAAGGGCGTTGAGACTATGTAGAATGCCCTAAATTTATTATTATTATTATTATTATTATTATTATTATTATTATTACTATTATTATTACTATTATTATTATTAAAGTCAAGAAACGATCGTCTTTGCCGTTCGAAATAAATTGCGTTCAGACGAATGACTTGAGATTTAGCAATTTGACAAAACATAGTGTTTAGTCGGTTAACTTGCAAAAAGGGCAGAATTTTGTTTACACTCTTACAATGCATAATGCCCATTTCATCTCGCCGGATATTTAATGATAATATAGATTTTATGCCAAACCAAATCGCAGCCATCATCCTATCAATACTATTTATGGTACAGTGATGGATGGTTCAGAATGTATTGCAAATGGTACTTAAGAATAGTCTTCGAGCTTGTGAATTTAAATTGAAATGTTCATGAAAACATTTTCTGGGGCTTTCAAGTTCGTTCGTTCAATAAATCTAAAACTTGGAAAGTTTGAATATCCATCTCAAAAACACCACGAAACAGAAACTGATACAATTTTCTTAAAAACATTAGCATGTTCTCTGTAATGTTATTTCACAGTATGAGACCTTTCTTCAGTTATTTTAGGAAAATTAAAAGAAATATTTCAATATTGAACTTCAAAAAATTCATAGTAATAGTAGAAAACAAATTAAGGTAATTTTTAAGGTTAAAACGTTGTTCAAAACAGTTTGTATCAATATTTTTTTTTAAAAAAAAGGAAGGGTGTATATCATGTAGGACCAAGATATTATTTACGGATTGGTCTACTCAAATTAAAAGAAAAATAAAGAGCACAATTCTAGGATTAAAATTGGCCCGGTGTGCGCGGAGTTCTTTGCTAAGTGAGGAATATCCATCAATTCTGATGAACTTGCGCAAAGTGCAGACAAAAAATTACAGATAAGTGAAAAGAAACATATTCTATTGACCTTGTTCAATTAAAAGTGAACTGCGTTAATTTCAACCTGTTTTTTGCTGATCCGTCAAACGAAGTGTACCTTCCAAAATCACTGGCAAATTATGCATAGCTCAAACATGGCTCAGCATTGAAAACGACACTAAATTTTGTAGGGACTATTTTACTTGCAAGGAGCAAATAAAGCAGATGTGACGAGAAATTGAAATCGGTTAATTTGTTTCGGATTACTCTATATTTCGTTCCCTTAGGGAATTATACTTTTACGTCTTATGTAGAATTATAAATTGCCGTGACGATCTGTGAGGGAAAAATGAAATATGTCACCGAATATTATGGATCTCCTACTGTTCGAAGTGCAAATAGAAATGAGGTTAAACGTTGTTCCTTATGGAAAAAAAAACAAAACAAAATAAATAAATAAAAATGACAGTTTTAGAAAGGCATGAAACCTAGAGCGCTTCCTATTAAAAGAAAAAACAAACAAACAACACATTAAATCCATGTGCAAAAAGACAATAAAAATAATCGATAAATAACTAGATAACTGTTATAACAAATAAATAGATGCGAATGGAAGGGGAAAAGAGCAAGCTTAAAAGGTAAATCTAACTTTTCAAAACTTTAATTTCTTTATTAGCTCGACTTTATTTCTCTTCCTCGATGCCTGCATTCATTTCGCTTGAATGGTTATATGGTGTGCTGGTTTGCTATATGTGGATTATTTTCAACTTCAAAACACTAAATAGGGACATCACCTTACAGAAGAATTGAAGTCTTTAACCTCTTAAAATGGTACAAAAAATATGTGTCAAAACCGGTGAAAATACATTTCTCACTGTCTTCATATACCTTTCATATACACGAACTAATTATAACCTGCTGCCGATTTTCAAAATCGTCTTCCTCGAGCGCTGTATCAGTCCTTTCGAACATTAAATATCATGGTCATAGCCACGAACGAAGACTTAAGGTGACCAGAAAGTGATAGTTTTCAAGTTTCAAACACAAATACGTGCTGTCCGCAAAATGTGACTTTTAAACACGTTAATTTGTGAACTTTATTGGTGATTACAGGCATCTTTGACATCATAATGAATACTACGGAACATTTAAATTGGAGAAAAAGTACATCGGTCGAAAAATTATTTAAGAAGCATTTCTCCAGAAGTGCCGTCTTTATACGCCTCGCAGCTGCACAACCTAACTTGTTTCCAATTTGTACAATCATTGTGCATATGTCCTTTTTTGACATCCAAATTATGTTCAAGGACGGAAACTATAAATTGCTAAAGATGATGCCTGTCACCTTCCAAACAAGACTTCGATTTTTTCTGGACAATTTAACTTTCGAAACTGTTCAATCTAAACCACAGATAAAATAAATAAAGTGGAACATAACAAAAAGCAGAAAATCTGCTCCGAAGGCATTAAACGCCTCAGAAACACTAATTCGCAACCGCTGAGTAAATTAATTCCAGCATTTACGGGAAGCCGGCAGCAGCTAGGAAGTTAGGGAAATAAACCTTTCTTCTAAAAATATTATTTCTGCAAGAGAGAGTGGACTTTCATTTTGAAACAATCTGAGAAAACAGAAAGTGGCATTGTAAGTATAGTTTCCTTGAATTAACTCGTTGGGTACCCCTGGTATGACAGCAAAAAAAAGCGTCATTTGAAAGAACCATCACTAAACAAGAACATACACAGAAAAAAAAATTATACCACCAAATACCTTTTTCAGAGACCTTGCAAATGTATAGACAATTCGCTTTACGATTTCAATATTCTTTTTTCCTTCAGTCTATAAAAGCCAGCATCTATCACTTTCACTTTCCGATCGGTGAAGAGAATTGTCATATTTTGTTTTGCATAATGTCAGTTTAAAAGTGAATCCAAAGCAAACATGCCACGAACATGTTAAGCTGGGAAAAACTCGATAAACTAAAATGTCACGTACCAAAATTCTCTGGACCAACAGCTCGTTCTTACTCTCGTGATTGTGTAATTAAGGTTTTTCCCTGAATTCATGATTTAGCACATCATGTCTAATGAACATTATTGTGTTCGGTGTCTAGAATATGCCAAATTAATGTGTTTTCCTTATATTGCTTAAAGCAGCTGCACCTTGGAATATTACAAAGAACTAATATCATTGAACGAAACATCGATCAGGTTACTTTGAAATGCACACTAGAAATGTCGTTTTGTATGCAAGATCTACCAAATATGGTGAAGTGTTTTTCCTTAAGTTATTGTCCCTGGATCCAGAGACGAATCATTACATCTCTAGTAAGGCGCAAAGTTAATATTTTTTCATATTTTTTATGTTTGAAACAAGATAATCATAATTTGTAAGTGTGGCTGTTTGACAATACCGTCGTCTACAACGAGGATATTATACGTGTTTAATTCAGTAGAGCGTGGGCCAGCTTCTGTGAAATGTAAGATGGATGCAATAAAAATTCTTAATATCCTTTTAAACGAAATTGTTGGTTTGCTCATTATCTCCAAAGTTCGGATATGGGTCAACTTAGTTCATTCATTTGTGCTCTACAAAAGTTTATTATTACCATTCGAACTTCTCGTATGTTTTTGTTGCGCTTCTATCACACTCAGTTTACACCATTTCTTGGAGACCTTTCTGATTGTTAATCGACGTGCTGCTTTTTACCTAGATTGCATGTAATGCGCAAGAGAGAATATTGGAGGAGAATTATTGTTAGAGTTAGAGTTAAAATGAATCACTTGGCAAATGACCAAATGATCTGACAAAAAAGTGCTAGAAAGGAGATCTAACCAACTATCTGCACAACGTTAGATAAATTGTCATAACTACTTTCTGGCCAAGTTAATCTAGGATAACGAAAGACAAAAATGAGAGAAGAAGTGGAAACCTATAATCCGAACACCGGTCGATGGAGTTAAGTAAATAAACTCGACCCAAAGAGATGCTGGCACCCTTCCGTACAGAAAACCTCTACGGTGACAAAGTTTAAAACAGAAAACTACCGTGCTGGAAAATGTATAACTGTAAGGTAGACCATGCTTGCTTCAAGTTGTCTGAGCCGCGTCAGTACGTCGTCTTTAATGGCAAAAAACTGTTCTTCGCCAGCAAAATCGAATTAGTGGTAAACCTTGCAGGTTGTGCACTGTTTTTTTTTCCTTTTTGTATTTTGTTGTTGTTGTTGTTGTTGTTGTCATTGTTGTCGTGTGATTGCAATAAAAATAGTAATATATAGATTTAGCCAAGCCTAAAAGCGGAACTCCAATTTTTATTTATTTATTTATTTATTAGTATTTATTTTATTTATTATTATTATTTTATTTATTATTATTATTATTATTATTATTATTAAGTGGTACCTGACAGCAATATTATAGTTTAGGTAATTATTAGTAAATACACCTCTCATCAAATTAGAATTTGCATACTTGGCAACCTTATAAAATCAGAAATAGGGACCACCCCCCACCATGCTCACCCCAGTCCTGGGGTAGTGCCCTGCCCCCCCCCCCCCACTGCCCCCCTACACTGAGCAGGGTCTAGGATGCTCTAGGGTTTTTGCAATAATTTTTAAAAATATTGCCTGTACTGTACTGTCTTAGCATTAGAATTCTCAGGTGTTGTTTAATGGCCTCAAGCACCACATGTATTGCACAAAACAATAGGATGTAGAAAAGTCATTGAACACTAATCTTTAACAATCCAGTTCCAAATTGTCTTTTTTTCCTTGAAAATCGGAGTGTCCCGATTTTTTTAGGTTTTGAAACTCAAAAATCGGGACAATTCCAATTAAATGGGGACGGATGGCAGGTATGAACCTGTTTTACAAAATTCTAAATAAGCCCAAGTTTTAGGTTGTAAACTTAAATATTGGGCACAATAATTATTTTTGTTCACCTTACCTCGGCCTTTTCTCTGCCACAAGTCTACGGTTTAATTTATTTACATTTTTGCAGAGTTGTCAAATTGCATAGACAAGGTACTAATTGAAAAATACCTCCACCTTATTCAGTGGTTTGACAGATAAGTTGTGTGGTATAGAGCGAGGAAAAATGCGAGCAATGAGTACCGGTAAAATGTCCTTGACCATTATCTGTAAAACCACTGAATGATATTTATTATTCCACTACAATATTTGCCTATCATTTTAAATGATTTATTCAATGAGTGATTTGAAACCGGGACACTACAGTGCAATACACTCATACCCTCATGTATGTGTTTCCCCCTTATCTGATAAACTGATGCTATAGTGGAATAACAATGTACCTTGTTTACTCTTATTGATGCCCAGGGACTATTTTATTAAAATCAATCTCTTTAAGTACCCATCAGTCATGAATCAACCACTCAACCACTTAGTTGATAAATCGGTCAATCAGTCAATTAAAAATTTGTGACTAACAGTGTTGCCAACGCGAATAACAAATGGTCCAGTAACCACTAGTGACTTTATTTGATGCACAGATTATGACTCACTATGTTACTACCCCTGACTGTGATGGTAGTAAATCTTGTGGTTGAATTTGTTTTTGGTTTGATCATTAGCCTTTACACTGCATCTAATGTCACCAATGAGCAATGTTACTGATTGTCATAATCTGGTAGCAAAGAGAAACAAAAAGAAAAGCCTCTTCATAAATCATTTCAGGATAGTCAGAAACCTGTCATGTAATGAACTGACAAGAGGGGATCAGACTGTGGTGAATCCATCATTTGAAATAGTTTTCCCTGTCAAGTGAATTCAAGTAAATAAGTCTGAATCATTATTCCTGGGAAGTTAGTTGTGTGTGTGCTTGTGTGTGTGTGTGTGTGGGGGGGGGGGGGGGGTAGGGTTACTCCCAAATAACTGAAATGCTACTGGTGTATGGATGTGTTACTGAGGGAACATGAAGTGTATGTGGATACAGTCAAACTAATCACCAACATCAAAATTTACCAAAAACAAAAAACAAAAATATAAAACCTTATTTCAAAACTGCTCTTAAAATTTTTTATTTCAATTGATAATGTCTGCCTGGGAACATACATGTAGCTAAGAGTACAAATTTATTAACCAAAGCCTTACAATAAACTGCCATATTTTTTCTGACATCAGGTTGATGGAATAAAAACCTGTATGGGAAACAAAGCAGAGTTTAATTACCTCAGTTGCCAAAAAGTAAGCCCGTGGCTTTAGGGAGGTTCTAAGGATATTTGCGCAATTTTTTTCTGCGCATCCATACTGCGCACACAATTCACAAAATTGGCATTATGTCATGCCGTGTCATGCACTGAGCATGCACGCTCGCATGAAAAACTACCCCAAATGTTTTAAGACACTGTAAACTGCCGCTTATAAGCCCTAGGCTGATACAACTTTGTAAGGGGTTTTGGGTGGGCTTATAAATGGAGGGGCTTATATCCGGGGGGGCTTATAAGCGGGATAAGAAAAACGTTACAAAATGAGCCACAGCAGTGTTGATCGAAATACGTTTTTAATGTACCAGTTTGTAATTAACCTTTGAAATGTCACAATAAATCGAATTCACTTCAATTTTAACAACAAAATCAAAACTGCAACAACGCGAACGTAACCGGAACATAACCATTCTCGTCCCCAGAGCCCACGATCCCTTTGGTCTGCGCCAGGGATCGAGACCTCTGGCAGGGACCAGGTAACGCGCAAGCGCAATAGCTGCCGATTTTTGTAACCGATAGTAACCGTTATTGTTCAAATTTCTGAGGCTGCGCACAAAAGC
Source organism: Siderastrea radians (assembly GCA_964017195.1). NCBI lineage: Eukaryota > Metazoa > Cnidaria > Anthozoa > Scleractinia > Rhizangiidae > Siderastrea > Siderastrea radians. Next base: position 7,698,224 of record OZ024890.1, on the reverse strand, counting down.
CGGAAGTCCGTGATTCGCGGACTTCCTGCTTCGGTCCCTGCCAGAGGTCTCGATCCCTGGCGCAGACCAAAAGGATCGTGGGCTCTGGGGACGAGAATGGAACATAACAAAACAGAAGCTCTGGTTAATCTTTGCAGTTTTCTGTGAGAGTGCTTAATATTAAGGAAACAGGGAAAACTAGAAGAGGGCTTATATCTGGGGGGGGGGGGGGTGGCATATTACCGGATGTATTTTTTGTTTACAGGTGGATGGGCCTATAGCCGGGGGGGGGGGGGGGCTTGTAAGCAGGTGGGCTTATAAGCGGCAGTTTACGGTATTTGTTTTCAGTTTTGAGCATGTGCATTTAAATAAGTGGCATTGAAGCAATCCAAGTGGATGTAAGGTAAACTGTATTTTTCAAGATGGTTGGTCTCATGTAAATACTTATGCCAGTCTGAATTTCAGACTGGTCTCATGTAAACAAAATTGCACCAGTCTGAGTTTACACTGTTTTAATGAAATCAGGGTTTTACTGCCCCTGGGTATCTGAGGATGTTGTTAAACATTCTTGAGAGCTGCTCAACTTTAGTCTGAGGGGGTGTTTGCATGACACCAGTTCATTGTATGCTTTTCATTCTGCTACAAGTTCACCCCAGTTCCCTCTTGCTTCTCTGTATTTGTTACATGATTACAACACAAAATCTCGTAACAGTGCAAGCCATACCTGGGTGAGTTCATACCGGTATCACGTAAACATGGTGTAACTATTTGATTCATTCTGCATTAAGTTACCCCCTGTAATTAACCATATTGCCATCCAGATAAATCTCACATCACCGTGAAATAAGGATTTTGTAACTTGAGGAGGGGAGATTCTTAACTACAAATCTCGCATTGTTGCTAAGGGATTTTTGTGGATGGTATTCTGTCATACGCTGTTTTCAGCGTTTCCTGCCACTATATTGGTGAAGTAATGAAGAAGAACATATGAATTCCACAACTGAACATTGTGCACGCATAGCTACTGCCAGTCCCATGCAACTGCACATTAAAAAGAAAATCAGTAAAACTAAGAGGAAACTAGTAAAGTTCCGACTTTTTTGCAAATCGCCCCACCCTTCTTTACAATCTGAAGCATGCAATTACTGTTTTTACAAAGAATAGAAGAACTACAGCACAAAAATGTATAAAGATATGTGCTTGTGCCATCACAACTTTTATATTCATAATAAAGCAAATTTCTAGAAACTGTTGCTTAAAATTTTGCATCCTGATAATCTTTAAATGTTCGCAATGTTTACAATAGCGAGAACTGTATGCTGTTTGAGTTTTAGCATTTTTTCTGTTCAGGTCAAATGACATACTGAATATGGTTGTGACTTGAAAATCTTGAAAACCTTTCCCATAAAACAAACGTGGCCAAGCAGCTTATCTGTGGAAGTAATAGGGTTTCCAAGATATGATGGTTCTGAGGAACTTCCCACAGCAACAATATGGTGATTAAGAGTCTCCTCCCTTAAGTCCAGATGTAAAGGCTCTCATTGCCACCCAAATGGAAGTCTTGATGGCACACTCATGTAAATGTTGTGGTTCAATTTTATCCTTGGTTCAATTTTTATTTTCCATTGTGAATAATAGGATTGCCAAATAAAAATTGGAGCTCCACTTTTAGGCTTGGCTAAATCTATATACTTGAATGATTTTAAAACTGTTTAATTATGTTTGACTGGGTTCAGAAATTGAATGGAATCAAACACAGCTGTATATATAGGCATATTTTTGGTCATCAATTGTGTTCAACTACCGAACCCAAATTAACCCAATCACTGCATTCAATCCAGTTCAATTTACTGAACAATTAGATACGTAAGCTGGGCTAATTATATATTAACTGATATCGTCCACGTACCTTAACTTCACTGTAAGAAAATGCTGCATCACTGATCACTGCTGGCATATATGCCTAGAACAGAAAAAAAGGATCAGTGAAAAAAAAACAAAAAACATTCAGGGCTAAAAAATGGCAGTCGCCCAGTCGCCAGTGGGGATTTAAAACTGACCAGGGCCACTAAAAGTCGAGGCTTAAATGCCTGATAGAGGACTGCAAATAAAAGGTACACTGTAGTTACAATTCAAATAAATTAGACTTTCATTGGAGCATCTTTGTTTTCTTTCCCCTCCTCAACTCTAAGTTCATTAATTGAAGAAAATTTTCAGTTCTTGGAGTGCAAAATTCATGAGAACGAGCGCCTGTCAAATTACTTTCATCCTTAAAATAATATTAACTTCATTGTTTTTCTTTTGACAACATCAAATAACTAATATTGTATGTAACATACATTATTAAAGCATTCACAACGCAATTTTTGACCAATGTGACATTAATGAACAGAAAGAATGGGTGAACAGAATAGTAATTATACTCAATGTCAATTATTAAGGGAGTCGTCATTCACTTTGCTAGCATTGTCACTTCCCGCTTTGAAATGTTGTTGCCGAAGCTATACTTTGCTTTACTTTTGTGATCCACCTGATTCATGAGACGTACAAGACCCATTGTTGGAAATTTTTGCATCCAACCGTGAAAGTGTTCTTCTTTCCAGCTTTTGTGGAATCCTAACAAATAATTAATAAATCATCGCCTGAACCCCTCATTTGCAGCTATCCAAACTCTTTTAGCCATTTGTCTAAAAAGTGGTTACATGTAATTGTCTTCCGCCCTTTGCACGGTTCATTGGGTAATACAGGTAAGGTAAAGCACTTGAATATCAATCGATCGAATGAGCAACAAAATGGCAGGACCTCATTTAAGTTTACTGGATGTTCAATCATCTCCAGTCTCCTTTGCTTAACTCAGTAAAGAGCCAATTGCAATTAATCAAACATGTTCTAACTAATCCCAGCAGACAATTGTCAGTTAAACAAGCCAGATTGCCTTTAGGAAGCAAAAACACATCAGTACAAATATGTCAATTGCATAAAAAAATCCTTTGCTTACATCTGGATTCCCTCCCCTTGGGAATACAATGATTTTTGAGAAAACCAAAAAATGCATGCAGTAATTATTTAAACTTTCTAAAACACGAACATTCCATTATGAGTGACAAATAGTAAGAAGCACTTTCCACAATGCAGTGCTTTTATTTCATACATGTAGGTTAACTGAGATCGAAAAAAAAATGGCAAATTGCAGTCGCCTTCTGAACTAATGCATGGTTCAATTTTACCTGTTACCATCCCCCCACCAGGCAACCCCGGGGACAAGTCCAGCCCTTCGAGCCTGGGGGTGGGGAATTGTTTGAAGTGGTCTTGTCCCGGGGAGTCGGGGAGGGGGGCAAATCGAAAATAACTTCTTGTTGTTCTTGTAAAGTACGTCACTTCTCAGTTGATATGATGGCCCCGGACCGCGTGGAGCCTATTTCCAGTGAAAATCTCTAGTATTTGTAGCAGACTGTTTAGAGAAGAGTAATCTCTCAAAATTAAAATCTGTGGTCGACGGTACGTTTATTATAAATTGTTGAAAGAATGTGCGTTTGATGCATACTCGAATGAATGGTGGTCGTCACAAACAAAGAAATATTTCTTCAGTGTGTTTATATTTATAATAAGACCACTTAAATAGACTCTATATCAAAACGGATGCACAGTTTTATGTTAAACAGAGATTTCAGTCCAGTGTTCTTATGAAACAAGGTAAGAAAAACTCCTTTAAATGCTGCCATCAATTTGTTCATGGGCCTCTTGTGCGTATGCGCTATATTTAGAATAAAACATGTGGCGAAGAAAATTTCTTTACTTGCCAGCCGTACGCCAGTGCAGGTAGAGTTTTTTCTTCAGTTTTCTGTTCATGTTTTTATTATATTATGCATGTAGTGTCCTTCTTTCAATAAACTCTAGAAAAGCATTTAAGTTCTTGTCAAAACGTCTGATTTTGCTCTTGTACGGAAATCAATATGGTCATTTAGGTTTTGTACACAAAACAACGTATTTGTGGTCGATGAGGAGTCCCGGAGGTGGGGAATCGTCTCTTTCTGTGTGCCCGGGGGTGGGGAATAGACTGCCAAGTGAGAAAAAAATTGCAAATCCCGGGGGGTAGGCCCGGGGAGGGGGAGGATGGTAACAGGTAGAATTGAACCATGCATAATATTGAGTGATAAACAAAAAAAATTCACACATACACATGTAAGCTTAACTTGAGCTTAAGTGAAGCCAAATAAAATTATTGAAATTCAAGCAAACAATTCATAAGTGATAAACAAAATTAATTCACACATAAGCTTAAGTCTTGAGCTTAAGTGAAGCCCAATAAAATTATTGAAATTCAAGCGAACAATTCATAAGTGATAAACAAAATTAATTCACACATAAGCTTAAGTCTTGAGCTTAAGTGAAGCCAAATAAAATTATTGAAATTCAAGCAAACAATTCAGAAATCAGAATAAGGGTTAAAAAATATTTAAGACCTACTTCAGTAGATACATAAATGAGGATGTGCTTTTTCGTCGATTCGTTACTTGCATGGATTTTGGTAGGGGTTTTGCCGAGGATATTGTAAACAATGACTGGATTCAGAGTTTAAAAGAACGAGGCATATATCAATTATGTCCTGTTTTGTTATTCTTTTGTTAGTCAATGAGTTAACATCTTGACGATTCGCGTTGGTACTTGTTTTCGCCTTTTACTTCATTGCATGCTTTCATAAGCTGTTTCCTCCTTTGCCTGGCTACACTTTGCTCCGTGAAAACAAAAGACACTGGTATTCTTCAAAGTTGAGAAAAGCGGGTTATCGTCGTAAAAGTAAATAACTGGTAATATTATATTTATGACCAAAGCCAAGACAAATTTCTCTTTGTTCGAGATAACGGGGAATTGGAGATAAGCGAGTTGAGATAGTGGGATCCTTCTAAATAAAAGCGAATTCCCCATACCGTAATATTCTGTGAAATGATTGAAAAATTCCGAGAAACTCACCCGGGAAACTCAGCAATCAGATCTTCACGCTGGTTCTATTAAAGCATTGGGCCAAAGCAATCCATATTTCTCCTCAATAAAGACATTCATATTCCACTTAACAGGCATTCGGGACCGGCAGTCGAGTTTCTTTAGCCTATCTTTTCATTTCTAACGCTGAAAAGGTATTGTGTTCTCGTTCTCACTCAGTCACGCGCGCGGCCATATTGTGAAATCTTGTAATATGATACCATCACCTTTGCACTACCCCCTCAAATTGTGTTCCCTTTTTTCGTTTTGTTTTGTTTTGTTTCTTTTCCTCTTTTTTTCACTTTCTACGAGTAGTATTAAATGACATACCGTAAAAGGTGCGGTTTAAGTTTTGACGAATAGTTCCCTTTTGTAACAGTACATTTTTTTTGTTAAACAAACTTTGCTAAAGCACGGAAATTGATTTTACCTTTTTGAACACCTTGTAACTTCATGCTGTCCTTGGCGTAAATTTCTTCTCCGTTCTCTCTCTATTACGACTTCTTTCCCCTTGATGATCTTAGAATAAAAAACAAAAACGTAGACGTAAATTATTCGGTGGTACAAAATTATTTCCAATCACAAATAGATAAAAATCAAGAAAACTGTACCCGACATGTTTACAGTTCTCTGTCGGCGTCTCTCAGTATTCCTCTGGCGTTGTTCTTCAGTACCGTTCCGTCTTATTTCTAGTTGCCTTTATCTCTCTGCTGTACTGTTCCTTCGTCTTTCTCGTTTTCGTTTCCGCTCTGCTTGACCGGGTGCTTGACGCTGTTTTTCAGTGGCGTTTCTCATCCTTTCCCGTTGTTGATCTCTATCTCCTTCTCTTTTCCTTCGTCTCTGCTCTTCCAGGGAAAATTGCCTCATGTAAGAATGTCATGAAATGCGATGTACGTACGTATGTATGTATGTATGTACGGCGCACGCGCCCGCGAGCCATTCCGCTTGCCATGACCATAAAAAATCACCAGCATACCTCTTAGTATGGGTATGGGGCTCCACTTTTGCGGCCTTCGGCCGCAAAGGAGTTCCGCTAAAAAATCGCATTAAAACCGACACTGTCGTAATAAAACCAGCGCTACGCTATACAGGGAGGAATACATTGAAATTAAAAATGTGTTGTCGTTTAACTTTTCTTTAAACGAGTGTGTAAATATCAGTGCATGGTGATTTGAGGGAAAGCTGATTTTAAAACGTACCTCCAAAAGATGATTTTGGCTTGTGCTGTTATTACTCTGTGCTGTAATATTGAGTACAAGTAAGCTACTAGCGTACATAATAAAGATCGATATTTAGTATTACTTCTCGGATAACCGCCAAGCAGCTGCGTCTTTTATTCCCTTTTTACAGTTTAAAAGCGTTGATACTTAAAGTTGTCTAAGTCGTGCCATTTTCCTCTTACTGGCATAATTAATAGTTCTTTTCTTACCAGTGCAGATGTGTTTTCGCCTTTGATAAATAGGCTCTAAAATAGGGCTTTTTGAAATTATCTAGTCGATATAAGCAGCATTCACACACGATAATTGGTTTATTTTCCTTACGCTCCCCGACAGGAGGCATCAACATAAAGCATAAATTTGTGATCCACGACCTAGATAGCATTTCCTTTGGTTTATCAGGCACGTTCATCTTTAGGCAAAGAACAATATTTGAAACTAAGTCACGAAACTGAGAAAATCATTCATGCCAAAACTCCCCGAATAGCATCTCTCAAGGAGGAGTTCCTCCTGGTGTTATTTCACCGATGACAGGGGCGTTGCTTGGCATTTTTGCATTATATGCCTTGTTGGCTAGAGCCGGGGATGGGGGTGGGGGTGGAGGTCAGCCTTGGGTTGGTGGGGGGGGGGGGAAGAAGGACGTAAGGAGCTGAATTAAGCCTTGCTAATAGTTCTCTTGATAATATTAATAATATTGACTGAAAAAAAAACAGACAGTTTGTCTTCTAGGCGAATTTTGATTTCAAAAGACTTTACGGTCAAAACACTTCTGTGAATCGCCCATTAAAATTTAGTCTTAAACAACAGGCATCATTTCAAGGCTTAGGGGAATAAACCCATATAAGTCCTTATATTACTCCCCTAAGCCTCGTAGAAGAATTTTAATATATCGAAATTGGGCTACTGTTTGGCTCAGGAACTCTTTGGGAAAGATGATTCACGTTCAATTAAGATCATTTTGAGTTATCAATGAAATCAGGCAATTAACATTTTCTAAGCTGCAGCAATGAAATTCTCACCTCCTGGCCAGTTCTAGAGACCACCAAGCTTCAACTGATAACTTTGTTACTAATTTTCAAGAGCAATGTGCTGTCAGTCCTATCCTATTACTTGGTCTCAGAGCACAGTGGAGCCCCGATATAACGAAGTCCAAGGTAATGGAAAAATGTGTTCGTTATAACGGAGTTCGTTATATCGGGGCTCTTTTCCATACATTTTACTACAACTGGGCTGAAAAAATATATATATCTTTTTAGATGTTTCGGTATGAAGTATCGCCGTATATTTTTACGAGTTGTGCTGTATTATAACGAACCCGCAGGGCTAATCAAAATACAAACAACGAGTAAAAATATACGGCGATACTTCACACGGAAACACCTAATAAGAGATTTATTATCCGACTCAGCCTTTTTCAACCTGTTTCAGTAGCTTGAAGGAAAAACTACAAGTGTAACAAGATGAGCGCGCGCACGGTACTGTACAATAACTAACTGTACAATAACCAAATGTACAATATCGTGGGATATTTGTACTCGTTTCGCGCGCTTTTTGTACAATAACTAATACAGTTGGAAAATAAAGTTCATATACCCTTGGGGTCTTCGTTACGTAGGAGTCCGTAATATCGGGGTTCCACTGTATTTTTATGACATATAACCAGCAACATTCAGTTGAGAGATAAGCGATTCCCTGTAATCCAAGTCATAAAAAGGACACTTTTATGTTAGAATTCTTAATTCCATCAATTTTTTTCGTTCTGTTTACTTTTCTCTTTAAAGTGGTACTATGATCAAAATTTTCCATTTCCTTTTCTTTTCATTTTTGAAATCAAGAAGTGATGAAAACTTACCATGCCAAGTTTTATTCCAATATTCGCACGGGAAGTTCGATTATTTTACCGTTGTTTTTCGGCTTTGGCCCTCCGCAATTACTCGATTCAAAAATGGCCGAGTCCAATCGAAAGAGTTGGGTCTAGTCGCGCGATCGGAAGTGACGTCATATGCGCACTTCAGGCCAAACAAACGTGGCTAATCGTGTATGCAATCTTGGAGAAGTGAGAAGTATCCGGAGAGTTTTTCTTGGGTCGATGGCTATAAAATGCCTTCAGGACGTTGTGTAGTGCAAGATTGCGATCGTGTTTCTAACAAAGAGTTGGGAATTTCGATGCACGTGTCTCCAAGAACCTTCACGAAACGTGTTAAGTGGAAGAGATTTGTGCTACAACACAGGAAAAACTTTAATTCGAAAGGATCGTTTGGTGTATGTTCGCTACACTTTACGAGCGATTGCTTTACACGTGCAGTCCATATCAAGGGAACAGAGAGACGTTTGAAGGCTGGTTCTGTTCCGACAATATGGAAAGAAGCCTCTGTTTCTCTCAGTGAAAGAAGTCGTCGAAGGGTGAGTGAATTCGCGGAATTTTTTGTTTCGCGCGTATTTGTCACTTTGCTGTGATATTCACAAATCAAGGAAAACAAACACACACTCATCTTCAACCTATATTCTTTATAACTCGTCTAAGTGTATTTTCTTTTAGACTCGGCTAATTTGTTATGTTCATTTATAATAGTATTTATGTCGCGAGATTTCATTGATTTGCAAAATCTCATTGCACTGCAAGCTCACTGAATAATCGCGATTTCACAAGAGAGAAGACTTTCTGTCACTTTGATTCAGTTCATTATTTTTTTGGTACAATGCGTATTATTCTCATCTGCAGCACTGTAGCCACATTCGCTCGCAATAATATTATCGAGAAATACTCGGCGCATCGTGGGAATCTTTATCACAGATTGTGACTTCAAAAGCAGAGTGTTTTGCTGGTTTAATCTTCTTTCTCAGAGGTTTAGAGACGGAGACATTAGCGGCGAAAGAAAGACGAACGTGATCTCTGCCCGTTAAGTTGTTTTAGATAAATATGCAAATTCAAGGCGTCACGTGCGATTGTTATTTTACTTGTCATCTGCGCCACTGCTTGTGCTTCAGCACGAAATTTTCTTGAAATGACAAGACTGTACCAGATATATTTAACATTTCGATTCAAAAGATTCCAGTATTTACGTATAATACATGCAAATCAGAAATGGTGTTTATACATTCCCGGCGGATAAAATCGAAACAGGTCAGATTTCGGATTTTTAAGTTTGCCTCACGTAAATTGCTATTGTTCGTTGTTATTGTTCTGTATTCGAGAAATAAATCGTTTCCTCGAAATCCCTATTCGAGAGTCTCGAAAAATTCTTCGAGTGTCTCGAAACTCGAAACTCGATCCTCCATACTCGAAACTCGAAACTCGAGCCTCGAAACTCGATTCTCGATTCGCGAAAACATCGAGGATCGAGAATCGAGTTTCGAGTCGAGACTGTCAACTTACTTTTGCCCAGTACTGTACAACAGCGAAACAATTTCATAACAAAGGCTAAAAACAGGCTGAGGACATCAACGTAACGTTTAAAAAAAAGTTTACTTGTCGTACCATGCAGAAACTTCCACTTCTCGAGTAAATCTTGCTTCGTATTCTCGCTCTACTTCGGCTTCTTGAGCCATTCTTTCCTCTTGCTCTTTGCCTTCTTCTTCGGTGGCTAACGGCTCTAAATTCTCATCATAAGGAACGACACCGCAAAATTCCATTGTCTCTTCGTTGCAGCTTTCTTCGGTTTCGCTACCGGACAAACTGGACGAAGAATTCGACGAAGAAGACATCTTTTACAACCCTGTGAATTCTCAGTATATTCCCTCTTTGAACACTCGAAGCTCGAAGCGAAGATGCGCATATGGCGGTCCGAGTAATGGCGGACGGGTTTTCCACGATTTTCGGCAAGCTATTTCAAGGCTTATATCGCTCGCAACGTTCTAAATTCTAGCGTGTTAGTTAAATATAGACTTATTGACCAAATTGACGTTAGAAAAAGTCGAAAAGAACAACAAAAATTTAGGTCATAGTAGCACTTTAATGTCGAAGACTGAATGGGAGAAATAATCTATCTGCATGCCCAGTAACCAAAAGTGTCTTATATCGAAAACGTATCAGATTAATAAAACTGCTGTGTAATTCTTCAGCAGAAATGCTGATCCAGTTGTATATCATTATTTCATTCGTGAAATTAATAAGGTGGTGACGTCTTGTTGTTGTAGAACTCACCTCCTTATCTCCTTTCCTTCTTAAAACAAAAGATAGGCCCGCTAGTTCTAACAGACTTCTCTTTCATTCTGATCGAAGTTTCAAAATTAACATTTCTAAGAATTTAGCAAACATTTCAATCACACTTTAGTTCAATTAAAAAAGAACTTTCTGTTGTTGCTAACTATGGATTTGCTAGAATTTTCTAAAAAAAAGTTTAATTAATTTCGTGAGAATTAAGGAATTTCCTTCGCAAAAACTATACTTAATTAGTTTCCTAATAAAACTAATTAGATGAGGTCTTCCCAACAACGAAACTCACGCCCTTATTTGCTTTCCTTTGTCAACACAATGGGCAGACTACTAGTCCTACCAGATACCCTTGCTACTGATTAAGAGCGACTTTCAGTAAACATCGAGCATTCGGCGGCAGAAGTGGAAAAATCGATTTCTTTCATATTTTGCACATAAATGGGTATTGGTAAAACTAGAAACCTGATGTGGTTCGTTTTCCCCAGAAGCGCTTTATTTTCAAACAAGAAACGCCCCAGGGGCATTGGACCCCGCCGTTTTTCTCCTCCTCCCAGGGAGCAAACTACATTCTGGTCACTCAACATAACAGCCCAAGTCGTGCAAATTTAAAAGTTGGTGATTTATCGTACCTTTGACGTGTTTGCTGCCATTCCCCCTTTCGTCTTCTCCGCACCCTTCTCCCTGTGATAACATAAATCCCTGATAGTATGAACCCCATCCCTCATTCCTTGGTCATCCACTAGTCCTAGCTTTCGCGAAGAACGTGACGAAATATTTTGACCATAGCGTGACTCAGTTACGTCACGTTTTTTTAAATAAACGAACTCAGGGACATGTCAGCGTAATTCTAAATAGCAAGGGCACGGAAATTTAAATAGATTTCTTGATAAAGAAACTTATTCTAAAGTCTAAAGTAAAACTGGTAGCTTTGGGAAAAAAAACGTAAAGCCTATTTTAGGCCGTGATTCGATGAGAGATTTGGTGCAAGAAAAGACGTCTCCGAATCGTCTTCTGTCTTTCAATGACGTAATGTTTATGTGCTATGGCACGTAGCATGAATCATTGGCTTTCAAAGCTCGCTAGCACCTTCGTCCTTGTACTTTTCTACACAACTTTCCCTAAAGATTTTGGCGAAGCAAAGCAAAACTGCCAAAAAATGCTTGCATTCACTGTTGAATTATTCAACTTGGCGAAAGCAAGGGCCTTCCCGAATCGGCTTCTGTGTTTCAGTGATGTAATGTTTACGTGCCAGGACAAGTTAGGCGAATTCATGCCAGCTTCAAAGCTCGCTAGCACCTTCGTTCTTGCTTTCATCGAAGTGGTTTTTATGCCATTAAATCGCCAGTAACTTTCTACACCAACTTTCATGAAAATTCTGGCGAATAAACGCTAAACGAACGAAGATTACCAGCAAGTATTGTTTTTACCGAGCGGAGGTCTGGGGCAAGTGACCACCAAAAGAAAACAACGGATATTACTAGACCCCGCCCTCACGGCGCGGTAAAAAAACTAGGAAATCGATTCACGGGTTCGAGAGGCCAAAATCACAGGAAATTATTTTTAACATCAGTTTTATAAACTTGGATCGCGCTAGTAAACTAAAGCGCAGAGAAAAAGATGGACTCTTCGTGTTAACAGAACAAGTCTTTTTCATTATCTAGACGGTTACAAAACAGCAGTAGCGAAATTTAATGAGCACAAACAATTCCAAACTAAAAGGCAGGTTCTGATGTTCACGTAGAAACTGATTTGGAACCTAACTTCGTTAAAATAAATTAACATGTGCCATTAAACCCCAAATGATCTCAATCCTCGTTCAATAAACAGTAAAAACATTGAATTAAACTATACCTTGAAACTGGCTTGGGGTATCCATGCTGCTGTATGTGGCAAAACTTCGAACACAGCGAATTTTAACAAATGGGGCTTAATGTAGTTCAACTTTGCCGCATCCCGAAATACACCAAAATTTCCATGTTAAGCTAGACAATCTCTCTTTTCTTCGTCGCCCCTTGATGCTTGTTGATGGCTTCAAACTAAAATGCTCGGTTGATCTCAAAAAAGGTAGAGGGAAAAGAAAAAATTGAAGGATGCTGATGTTATCGCTGTGAGCTCTCTGTGCAAACCACGACAAAACGTGACATCTAACATGCTACACCTGTGACATCATATATCCAAATTTGGTTAAACAGTTTAGTTACGGTATTTGGTAACGCAATGCAAACAAATGTACAAACGAGATTTGCACACGAAGGAACAGAAGTTTGGAAACGTGAAAATCGCCCATTTCGGGCTTTTTCCTCCTCGTTTTGAAACACAAAAGAATGTTAACACTGGAAATTGACAAGAATGAAGTAGAGCGAGCCAGTTTTGTTAAAGAAGCAAATTTTCCCGTGTTTTTGTGTACGGCAAAATTCAACTTCACTAAGCCCTATTTGTTTAAACTTTGCTGAGTTCGAAGTGGACCCAAACAAAGTAGCACGGATACTCCAAACCAGTTTCAAGGTATGGTTTATTTCAATGTTTGTGCTGTCTATTGAATGAGGATTGAGACCATTTAGAATTATGGCACATGTTAAATTATTTCACGGAAGTTAGGTTCAAAATCAGTTTCTACGTGATCATCAAAACCTGCCTTTTAGTTTGGAATTGCTTGTGTGCAGTAGATTTCGCTACTGCTGTTGCGCAACTGTCTAGTTAATGAAAAAGACTTGTTCTTTCGATAGAAAGTGCCTATCTTTTTCACTGCGCTTTAGTTTACCAGCGCGATGTAAGTTTAATGTACTGATTTCCAAGATGAATTTCCTGTGATTTAGATCTCTCGAACCCGAGAATCGATTTCCCCGTTTCTTTCGAAAATAGAGCGCTTCTGGGAAAAACGAACCACATCAGGTTTCTAGGTTTACCAATACCCAATTATGTGCAAAATACGAAAGAAATTTATTTTTCAACTTCTACCGCGAAATTGAGATTTTGCTTGATTTTTACTGGAAGCCGCTCTTAATGTTATGCAATTAACATTTCTAGAAGGACCGCAAGAATAAGATCATGAATCACGTTTTGTAATTACAAAACACCTTCCTGTTGTTACTAGCAGTGGAGTTATTAGAATTTTCCGAAAAAAAAAAGATTGCATCGAAGAGATTAAATTGGTGGGTAAGAAAAAGGCAATTTTATTCATTCACCTTATTTTCTTGAGGCTAACACACACGAAAGAAACTATACAGTCGAAGCTCTCCTTGCGACCACTCTCGTAAGCGACCATCATTGCGAAAACAGGTTTGAATTGTCACTTAAAATCTGTTCAGTAATAAAAGCTCTGGTAAGCGACGGCGACCACTTTTGTGAATCAATGATTGTTTTTTACTTTGTTCTCTTCAAGTTCTCGTATAAAGCGACCAATCAGTCAACACTTCATTAAAAGCATTCCCGTCTTGATCAAATTTAGAGCAATACATAGCCGTAAGCGTTAATGGTTCGTTGGCGAGTTACAGTGGAGCGTGGGCCAGCTTATGTGAAATGTAAGATGGGTTCAATAAAATTTCTTGACATCTACTTAAACGAAATTGTTCGTGTGCTCAATTTCTCCAAAGTTCAACCTATTTTCATTCATTTAATTTATGTTCGTTGTACAGTGCTACTGATTTTCCGTTATTCTGCACAAATTATGCTCGAAAATGCCTTATTCTGCCGGCAGAATGTTCGCCTCAAAAATCGCTCATTCTGCTCGAACTTCTGCCGGCAGAATTTATCCAAGCCTATTCAATGAGCGGCCAGAAACATAAATTCTTTGTCATTTGAAAGGTAAAGGAAAGCGACATCCAACTTTAGAGTCAATATTGTTGTTGTGCGCGCGCGAATCACGCAATAATGTTTACGAAAAGTTTTGAATGAAAAGCTCGTCAAGTTTGCGTTATTTTACCTGTTTTGTCGACGTGAGACTTAATAAAAACTGCCGTAAGATACAATTTTGAATTTACTTGTCTCAAGCACCGGTTTCTGGCAAGGAAAGTCCGCATTTTCATAAGTTTTCCGCGAAACAAAGATTTGATTACGAGTACAAACATTCGTGTTTTAAACACCCCACTTGTAAAAATTTATCTTTCCATCAGAACAAGAAATTCATAGTTTTAATTTTTTTCGCGAAAAACGACCGAAACGTGATACAAAACTACGTGCAATTTTGAGACGGCAAGCATAATATTGACGGCGTTATACTGAATAAAAAGTAGGCGCCTCGTACTTTAAATTCGGACTGAACCGCCACAGTCTGGAACTGACTTTAAAGACTTTTCTTCGCCAGTAAAATCGAATTAAACTGAGAATCGTACTTAAACCAGCGCTATGGTATACACACAGGAATGCAACTTTTCTTTAAGTGAGCGTGGCATGTCGATTTGAGGGAAAGCTACGTACTTCAACAACGTACCTCCGAAAGATGATTTCGCCCGGTCTCTTGTGCTGTAGCAGTCCGTACGAGCAAGCTACTAGCAAAAATGATAACGATCAATATTATAACCGCCGAGCATTTGCGTCTTATATTCGCCTTTTACAGTTTAAAAGCGTTGATACTTTAAGTTGACTAAGCTGTGCCATTTTCTAATTACTGACATAATGAAGAGTTCTTTTCTTATCAATGCAGATTTTGTTCGTCTTGGTTAGATAGCCTTATATAATCACCGATCACACAAGAGAATTGGTCGGTTTTCCTTGCGCTCCCGACAGCAGACATCAACATAAAGTATCCGTTTGTGTTGGGCGACGTAGATAGCATTTTGTTTGGTTGACATCAGGTGAAGTGCGTTCAAGGTAGGTCACGAAACTGAGAATTAAAAAAAAATCATCCAAAATTTTTCGAAAAACCTCTTTGAAGGAGGAGTTCCTCTGGTGTTCTTTCACCGACACCGGGGGCGTTGCTTGGGGGGGGGGAGCGTAACGTGACATACGCAATGCAATTACCATTCTAACTTGAGAAGGCCGCAGCATGTTTTTAATCACGTTTTTAATTAATCATACTTCCCAGTTGCTGCTAGCAATATTCAGAGGCTTTCCTCGAAAGCGTTGAAACAGGGGAGACCCATGCGAGAGATACCCATGCTTCTTTGTTGAAACTTTAGCCAAATCTGACACCGGAATATTGGTGTTTCTCTTGGTAGAATGTAAAGCGCCTGGCGTATTACCACCGGGGAGGGGGACTCCCATATGAAAGTGACGGGGATGCTCGTCGGAAAATTAGAATTAACACCCTAAAGGAGACCAATCTGGGCGTGGCTCCGGCTTTATTTAACCCCTAAGGGAGACCGTGCAAAAACAGACAACTAAATAAGAGCTATAGAAATGTTAATTGCGCTAAAGATGTTGCAATCGAATGCTGTCTTCTATGAGTAAATTTTAACAACGGCGATTTCTGCGCTGCTCTAGACCACTAACACAGTATAACAGAGATATTTCTTCACACACAACCCTAAGCGACACCTGTGTGGGTAAAAATATAGGCTTTCCGTCCTCAACACCCTAAGTGAGACCAAAATCTACAATTTACAACCCTAAGCGAGACGACGAGCATCCGCGTCACTTTCATATGGGAGTCCCCCCCCGGGCGTATTACTCACATGAGACTCTGGGAGAAAATAGAACTGAAAACGTTTACTTGGTCTCAGTGTACAGTGGAACCCCGATATAACGAAGTCCAAGGGGCTGGGGAAATGTGCTCGTTACATCGGGCCTCTTTTCCATACATTTTACTATTACTGGGCCGAAAAATATGGTTCATTTAACATTCAGGTGAGAGAGGTAAAAGATTCCGTGTGATCCAAGTCACAATCAGGTTACTTTTATGCTAGAATTCTTAATTCTATCTTTTTTTTTTTGGTCTGTTAACTTTTCTCTTTACTGTCGAACACTGAACTGGGAGAAATAATCTATCTGCATGCCCAGTAATCAAAAGTGTCTTATATCGAAAACGTATCAGATTAATACAAGAAATTCTGTAGAATCTACAGGCGGCCGATGGTAACTATGCCCGCCCTTTCCCTGGTGGACCCTCGCGTACACTCTCTTAAAATTCCAAGGAGACCCAGCACGTGAATCTGTGTGACCAAAACAGTGGCCATTTGAAGCAATATTTTGACTAATGCTGTGACACCAGTATCGAAGAAAGATATTTTGGGTATTCTGAAGAATATACAGGCGGCCCATGGTGACTCAACGGCATCCCCCTTTCCCCCACTAAGGGGACAGCACGTGAACCTGCTTGACGAAAAACTGTGAAAGTGTGATGCAATAGTCTGGCTATGTTGCAACCCTGGCACTCTTAGCCGAATAGATAAAGAACTGAAATGTTACCTTTGCCTTGCTGTTTGATTTCCACGGGATCGTCCGTCCAAATATCGGGCGCCAAAGATGTGGCAGCTTTGTCACAGAAGAACGGCGACTACGATCTAACTTGCTTTATTTCAAACTCAATGGGTTAGTCCCAAAGACAACACGAAAACGCATATCGGCTAAGACCACGCAAGGCTATCAATAGCAAGTTGTTGACAGCAACTTGATATAATACAGGGTTTGTTAAACGGTCACGAAAACGATAACAATTCTTGTTTGTATTCTTTTCCAATCTGTGTGCTTATGGACGTCCGATATGGCGCACTGTCACGATCTGTCACTATTCCATTTAAAAACACGTTTTCTAAACACGTCTGCAGCGATTCTAATGTATTTTGTCAATACTACCCTGAAGTTTCCTGCGATCTTAGATGGAAAATTAAATTCAACTTAAAAGATCTACAGTAAAGGTCATGTTATTGTTTATTCACTAGTATGTCCGGTATTTGAGAGAGTGGATTTCAAACCTGATAAAATCTATCTACGTCATTATAACAGCAAGGCCATTGTTCAAATGCCCCAAGAGGACTAAGTGAACTGACCGATGGTGACGACGACGACGACGACGATAATGAAAACAAAAAACGTCCATTTTACTAGTCGGCGCGAAGTGCGTATACGCACGATGGCCACCTAAAAACTCTACTATAATTCTTCAGCAGAAATGCTGATCCAGATCTGTATTATTAATTATTTCATTCGTGAAATCAAGTTAGCGTCTTCTTGTTGTACAACTCACCTCCTTTAATGTCCTTTCCTTCTTAAAACATTAGACAGGCCACTAGTTCTAACAGATTTCTTTCTCTCTGATCAAAGTTACAAAATTAAAGGGACACTATCCCGATAATGCGCACGCGTGAACGTCAGCTGTTATCTTTCAAAAAAACAATAGAACTGTCACATTGAGGCGACAAGATAACCCCGCGGCCCACGCGGTGATCCATTGTTTACATCCGCAATTTAATATTTTGCTCGCGTTTTATGGCTCCAAGGAAGCTACAACTTAAATTTCTGGACGAAAAGGGTCTATAGATCGCAATCCGTGATGCGAAACACAAAATATAAATCACCGGAGATTTTCGGATTTAATTGCAGTGAAAGCTAGAGATTTCTTTGGCGAAACATCATGTCGGACTTTGGTTCCGTAACAAGAGGACTTATTAGTTCCTATTGTTTTTGGAGGGAGAACTATGTCCTTTAGAGTGCAAAATAAGGTCAACTAGCATTTTCGGCGAGCCATCAGCAGCTCGGAAATTCGCGGATAGGATTCTGTTTCCTAAAATTCTTCTGCGGCCTAAATATTCAGCTAAAGAATCCGAACAGATCAATCCGTATTAGCTTTCACAAATATGCTTTTGTAAACCTCTGAAGCAATCTTAGAAAGCAGGAAATAATATTTTAAGTATTTTGCTAAAAGTTTCTCGTTGGGTGCCCCTGATTATACACAAAGATTTACAGTCCGACTACTCCAACCAAGGCCACCCAGGAAATTTTCTTACAAATTAGCCAATAGCGTTCGAGTATCATAACAATAGAAACGCGGCAAATTTTAAATTTTCAGCTTCACATTTCAAACGGCTGAACGGTTCTGCCATGTAGCAGAACATGCGACTTTGCTTGAATCGGAGCGGAAAACTTTACGATAATGGCCGTTATTATCCTAGACTTTTACGAGAACAAGTTCTTGATATGATCCATAGCGGAATATCTCAGCGAACGACTGCAACGGAGCTGAAAACAAGCCGGTATTTTGTCCAAAACGTCTTAGCTGACTATGACCGTACAGGATGTTCGTTGCCGCACATGAAAGTCCAGCCAGAGAGAAGAGTTATAACTCCAGACGTTATGGCCTCCATAGAAATAGAAAAACTTATGAAGCCGAGTATTTATTCAGCAGAGTTACAAGATCGTCTATTACTTGATGGGATCTCCCATCCCTGGAATTTACCATCAAGATCCACGATATCGAAGTGCGTTAGGAACGATCTCTTTATGACTAAAAAGAGAATACAACAAATATCGGCCGAATCCCAGAGAAATGACAACACTGAACTGAGAAATGATTTTCTCGAGCAAATGGCGGACTTGGATCTGCGCACCGTTCATTGTTTTGACGAGAGCAGTGTCTTGAAAACAACTGCCAATCGACGGTACAGAAGAGCTCCTAAAGGCCAGCCTGCCTTCGAAATACAGCGATGCGCATCTAATTGTACTTACACGATTAATCTGCTCCATTCCCCCTTCGGAGTAGACTTTGTTGATGTCATCGAAGGTCCCTCGAACGGAAATGTGCTCCTGCTTTTTTTCGAAGAGGCAGTGAATCTCACGAGAGCAGATGGCACAGCAGTCCTGGAGAGAGGTGATACTGTGATCTTAGACAACTGCGGCTTCCATCATGGCCACTTTGTGGAACCTATTCTGAGAGAGATGCTAGGAGAGTGTGGCGTGAACCTACTTTTTCAGCCGCCGTATTCACCGGAATTCAACAGCTGCGAATTTTGCTTTCATGATATCAAAGAGTTTCTACGCCGAAATCAGCGCTTAGCGGTGGAGCATACAGAATATGCAATCTACGAGGCGTGTGCAAACATCACACAAGCAAAATCTGTTGCCTATTTTCTACACTGTGGATACCCCCTGTAGGTCACGAACAATGAACTTTAGCATTAATTGTCCGGCTCACTTGTACAGGAAACAATTGTTAACACAGTGCCGCTGCAGTAACAAACAATGTTATGCAGCGCGTTACTCTCTGTCTCACGTTTGCTTATTATGAGAGATTGTTTGTAAATATACACCTGCAATTCAGTCAGCTGAATGAGTTGTTTATGAATCTGTAAACAATTTTAGAGAGAATGGGGTTTCCCCACACGTTATAAATAAAGCAGCCTGCGTGACGCAGTATTTCCACTTCTCTCCGCCGAAAAGTATAGTAAATAAAGAGCTGGTAGAAATAAATAAAGCGCCGATATATTTGAAGTCTTTTAGTCAACGTACCTGGTTGTGCATATTTCATTTTTCTGTTCAATATAATTCAACATCATAGCAAAAATATTTTCTATCAGTTTGAAAGCTATACACTATGAACTCAGACACAGCAAATGCGTCTGATTTGTCACTTCTTGTGTTGAAAGTTTGCGAATTCGCACAACGTAAAGTTTGCTAAAGCTTGGATGCTTTTTCTGGGGAAATTCATGCCAACCATCAACAGGCCTGCAGTCTTGGGGGCGAAAATTTTAAACTCGAAAGGGCTTTTCATATTTTTCAAATACATTGTATTATACACTGTTACAGTAAGGAGCGTAATTGCGTGACAGGGACTCAGGCAGAAGCAATGCTGTCCATCAAACGTTTGGCAACATTCTAGTCAGTCTCGCAACCTGTGCTCGCGCTGCCGGTGAAATGGCGGGACAAAGTGACATTGGAGTTTCTTCAGAGGTTTATTCCTGGCTTTCTTCGATATCTAACGGCTTGAACCTCCAAAGATTAGCGCCAGAATATGAAAGAAGGGGTTTTCGAAGCAAGCATTCACTGAAATATATGTATGAAATCGATCTCGAGATTATTATAAACTCGCCCGACAAGTTGTTGTTGGCGGAACGAAGAATTCTTGCGAAAGAGCTGCAACTACAGCCCAAAGAACTCTTTCCTCCATATCATCGCCTGGGCCCTTACAATTCGTGTCCGGTAACAGTACACTGCTAGTTGGCCCATCTAGCAGTGTGTCAGTGCAGTCGACTGAAGGCCCCGCTACTGAGGGAAAATCGCGCGAAAAAACAACAGATCACTCAAGCTATTTAGAAAGGAAAAGTGCGGAACTAACGGAAAACCTGTCTCTGTTACAGACACAAATCAGAAGTGCTTCTGTTCAGCTGCAAAGCGTTCGTAGAGAATACGAAGAAGCATCAAGCAAAGCCAATGGACGGCGAGGAAAACTCTGTGGCCGATGCCATTTAGCGGGACATTACAAGGGTCGCTGTTCAAATGCGCCGTGCACAGACATGAACAAATTAATGCGGAGCGAGCGAGAAGCATCCAGAGAGCAAAAGTGAAATTCAAGAACTACAGAAACTAACCAGGGACGTGGAGAAAAAAGAGGCTAAGGCTGCAGATGAGCTTCGTTCGTTCAAGCTTGTAAAAGAGCGCTCGAGCAACAATTTCTTCGCCATTATGCGGCCAAGACTAAGAAAGCAGAATGAAGGTCGGTATGTTGACCGTTTCGCTCTGGATAAAGACTTGATAATACTGAGGAATATTTTCAACAACAAAGTCCCTTTGGATGATTCTAAGGACTGGCAAATGCCATTTCTGATTGAACAGTACTGGAGAAATCTACCGTGTCTAAATGTTAGTATGTAAACAAAATCGAACGGGAACAGTTGCAGTCCGATCTAATGTTGAGTTGTGAACGTTGTAGACGTTACTTGGCGCCTTCACACAAAATGCGCCTCTGAGAGAGAAAGTTCCATAGTTAATGCTCTGGATATGTTGAGTTTTGCTAAAACAAATGAATAAAGTTTATATTTTTATGCTATTTTGCCGTTTTAATACTCCCGCTCCTCAAAAACATTTTAGAAATTCTATTGTTTACAACCGATACTGTGATTGGCTAATTTGCAGAAATTTTTGTCGTGTGGCCTTGGTTGGAGTAGCCGGACTGTAACAGAGCGTGATGCGAAACACAAAATCCTGCAACAGAATTAAAAACAATAAGCCGAGCCCGGCGTTACAAACATCAGCAGGGAAACTCGTCACGCTGCAGTGAATATTTCAGATCCTTTATTGTCGAAAATATAAACATGAGAGGTGGAAAACCCCATATTCAACGTACCTATTATGCAAGAGCGGCATTAAAACCACATTAAGTCGCTTAACAAACGATCAGAAGTCAAACCAACGGAGAATAACAAACGACGAGAGCCACAAGAATCCACCAGTTATGACCTCGAAATGACCTCGAGAATGCGACGCCTAAGTTGTAACGGCTCAATTCAGCCAACAAAATCCTCCGTTCTAAACCCGCTACAAAAAACCAAGAAGCAAAATGGGTCAAAAGACCAAGATAAGGCGCGGCGTACAAGAACAAGTAGAAGTCGTGCAGCGTGCTGGCCTTCCAACCCATCAGTTTATGGCTGTGTCAGTCGAATACAGACACCAGATCCCTTCAGTCGTTTCCATGTCTCATGGATTGCTTTCTTGATATATATTCTGGTATGAGGCTGGTTCCATTTCTTCTTATTCCTTTCGGGATTTTCTGAGCTTTTATGGAGGCTGCCAGGAGAAAGAAGCCTTCGACCGGCGCCATAGCGTTTCCCTCCTCTCGGTCCTCCGTACAATGGCATTGAAAACAACGCCAAAAAATCCCGATCTCACACAAATTGGAACTTAATGAAAACTATACATAATTAATCCATAACTGGGAGAAGCTTTAGGGTAATATTGAACTAAACTGAGCACGATGCAAACGGATTTGTGAAGGTTCTATATCACTTGTCGCATCTTTTGAATTCGCGACATCCTGTCAGGAAATCAAAGTTTGGAGCATGCGCAGTAACCGGATATTGGTCCTTTAACGTTTCTATGAAAATGACAGAAATTTCAATTACATTTCAATTCAACTTAACCCTTTAATCCCTACGAGCGCCAACTGGCACATCGTGCCATAACTTGGTCAATATTTGGTAGATTTCTACGAATTCTCGTCACCAAAATGTCAGTCTTGCAAAGATCTGCTTATTAAAAGCATGAAATGTTACCCCCCCCCTCCTATATGTGATATGGTTGACCACCCCCATAACTTTTTGACTTTTTATCCCTAGCATTCATGGGTCTTAAGAAATATCTCACATTTATCAAGTTCTGGGGTATACCCAATAAACACAAGGATCGGGGCATTTTTGAACTTTTAAATTTTTACGTTTTAAACCCATTTACCATAACTTTTCTCATTTATGATTATGTGATTTACGAAATACACTCACCAATAGCTTTAAAATGGTGTATCATACATGTACATTGAGTTTATAGTTCCAGATCTGGAAAAAAGAATGGCATTTGCCTTAGGGCTTAAAGGATTAAAAAATGCCTTTCTGTTGTTACTACATATGGATTTGCCAGAATTTTCTAAAAAAGTTTTTAATTAAAGTTATATTGGTGAGCAAGGCAAGGGAGAGTTCAACTTTACCTGGTATTTCCTTCACAAAAACTATACTTCCTAATAATATTAATTATATGACGTCTTCCTAACTACGAAAATCACTTCCTTATTTCCTTTCCTTTGTCAACACAATGCCCGGCAGACCACTAGTCCTAACTGATACCCTTGCAAGACTTGCTACTGATCAATGTTGCACAATTGACATTTCTAAGACCGCAAGAAAATGAATCACGTTTTGTAATTACAAAATTACCTCCTGTTGTTACTAGCAATGGATTGATTAGAACTTTCCGAATTAAAAAAAATCCATTATATCGTGGAAGTTAAATTGATGGGTAAGGTAATGGCAAAAGCAATTTTATTCATGCACTTTATTTCCATGAGGCTAAAAATCGAAAAAAAAAACACTTCTTCGACTCTACTACCTACCTACCAGCCATTGCAGACCATGTCAAAACCACCGGACACAACATCAAGTGGAATCATTTTGACATTTTAGCATCGGGCAAAACTGATTACCACTGCAAAATCAAAGAAACATGGTTAATCCAAGAACTGAAGCCAGCTTTTAATGTCAATGTCAGCAGTGAGAAGCTGATACTTTATTAATTAGCTGTAGCTTTTGATAGATTCACTGTTAAGATTGTTTTCTTAATCATGGTTCCAGACCCCTTATCACTATTGTATAAAAGGTTTGTCAAAATTGTAACGGTCACTTTTGAAAACGTATGTTGACTAGCATACGAAACGTCAAGTTTATATAAAAATGCGTAAGTTTATAATGTTTATTACCGCTGTTTGTGTTTTATTTTTGATCAAGCTACGATGGCCCAGGAGCAAAAGTCTTTATGAGTGGTGTGAAGTTTTGATAGAGGAGGGGACGACAGAGCCCGTGGAGGAAGCATCGATGCCGCTGTTATAGTGCGCAACCCTTAGTGCACCAGATTCTGAAATTCACTTAAAAAGCAGAACAGCCAAGCATGATACAATTCTCAATAACAATTTATAACTTACCACATAGACAGGATCATGAATACCTAAAACCTTCCGTTTTTTACCAAGGAGAGTTAGGGGGGCTTCTTATTCCCCCATTTTGAAGACTTGATTTGGAAACATTCTTTTCCTTCTCTGTGAGCAAGGTCCTTTCGATCTCCCTAGAAAAACTGAGAAGGGGAAAGAACGTCGAAGGGGAATCTACTCGCAGGGTATTCAGTTCTTTCCCTGAACGAATGAAATGGAACTTTTCTTTTTATACATGGAAAACCATCGCAGTTGCAAACGTAACTTAATGCTTAAGGAAAAGAATGCCTGATAAAGAACGAAAGAAAGAAAGAAAGAAAGAAAGATCGTTTCCCAAATTTCTTGTTCCCTTACAATCTTTGAACTTCATCTCTCCAATTAGCCGATTCTTTCTGGTTCCAACCATTTTGTGTAATAACGCAAAAGGTAAACATGGGATTTTGACTGTTGCTAAGTTAAATTGGATTTGTACATCAATTTATAGAGCAATAGTTTGTGGTTTTCCATTTGAAGTAAGGGAACGCAAAAAAGAGATCTAAATGTTCCTCTTAAAGCCAACCTCACAGGATGACTTGAGAAATGCACACTGTCGAACCGGCAGATGAAACTAGAAATTCAACCCCTAGTAAGACATCTCTAGTTAGGATGGATTTCACAGATTTGATGGAAAAGAGAGATATTTATTTAATACTTCCATTTCAAGCTGTAACTATCTAATAAATTAATGCTTTTAGAAAATATTCACAGTTTTAAGGGGAAGTATGAAATAAATCATTATTTATTGTGTCAGTTCAGTTGAACTGTAAGTGCGTCGCCGCTATTCCCTACGTTCACGTTTTATTTTAAATCTTCTGGTCATGGAAACGAAACAATTTAAGAGCGCTTGTCTGTAAAAATCAAACATAACGCGGCAAGGGTGGAAAATTCGATTTCTTTCATATTTTAATGTTAGATAGGTTAGGGTATAACTAAAATCACTGGATACTTTTTTTAGCAAAATATCCTTTTATTTCAAAGAAAAATGCAAATAACGAACTTCCTGTAAAATCGCCATTTGAAGCAGTAAATTATGACAACAATTTGAGGGGTTTGCGTGCAAAAACAAATCCCTCTGTCGTCTTTAAAACATCCAAATCTACTTTTGCAATCTCTCAAGAGCTTCAATAATGATTTTGGTAGAAACTGCGTTGTTCTTTGTGTTTGAAATAATTTAATTTTGAAAGTATACATTTCTCATCAGGAAAAGTACTTCGTGAATTAAATTATTTTTCAGCATGTGCTAAACCTTCAAATCGATTCAGCTTCTGGCTGTTGAACTAAGAAAAGATGTTCTCAGGATTGCTGCAAAAATTTCTTTGGGCAAATGATTGAGAGCAACGCGAGAGCTTTTCAAAGTTCGTTAAAATGCAGGTTTTTCGACCCTTATGAGATCGAAAACGTCAAACAGAAAAACACTTCGAAACGTTCTAACCTCATTTGCTCTAGAGGACAGGTCCAGAGGGGATTTTCGTGTGATTCTCTTGCCGTTCGTCGTATTTTGGTCCTGCTGATGACGTCCAATGAACCGAATGAACACCGTCAACTGGGTCAACTTAATTGTAAACGGTCGAACAGCTCAACGACACCATCTTTTCTTGTAAAGCGTTCGACGTCTTTCTGCACTACGGCATCTTACTCAACGGTTCAGTTGATTTAATACGAGTGTTGCTCAGTTTTCAGTGCACAAATGCATTATCAGATTTGACTACTAAATTGGGACCAAACGTGGATGGCCCCGCGTGCGTATTTGGTTTGTCACGCAATGCGTATCAAAGGCATTTTAGGGGGTAGGGGAAGGGCAAACCCTTTGAGGTGAGGTAAAAAAACATACAGTGTTAATTGCAGGGATTATTCGTGGTTTTAATGGCGTTGTGTGTCTTTCTTACTTATTAACAGTGTTGTTACAACCATTAAAAATTGTATTTGTTACCCTAGCCTAGTAGTCTGAAACGCAATTCCAACCGTTGTACAAGCTTACAGACATGGTTACAGGTGAGTAGTGCAACAGAAGGGCGCTATTATTAACTAGACCCAACTTTAATACGGGGAAAACCTATAACTACAAGGGGCTCCCTTTTGTTAACTGACGAGCGGCTATTCTACCTATGATGTCAGTCTGCGGGTTCTCAGCTGGCACAGGACCGGTACAAGGCACAGTTATATCAGGAGTGAAAGTCAGCTCGCTGCTAAAGGGCTGGATGGAGTTTTGGACAGGAAGGGTTCTCTCTTCATAACAAATGGGTGCAATCGAAGTTTTTAACTGTGCTCTCTTGTCAGCTGCTTGACTTAGTCTACATTAGTGTGTCCTGACTAGTGAGTGGGGCTTCTAACAGCACGTCGGTGCTGTTTGAAGACTGTGAAATACGGCACGTAACCATGGTAACAAAAAATGAGGTTCTGTTCCTGAATTTCGGTTTACGAATCTTACTGAGACAGGTTCCCAGTGAGCGAGATCTCTCACAGCAGCCAGCATACTTATCATAATGGATATGAGGATATCATAACAGAAATACGTCAAGCATTTTGCCCTTAAACGTCTGTTACCTCTTTCACGTTCTACATACACCTTAATTAGGACGAAGAGAAGAGTGAGGCTTCCATCGATAACCTGGCTAATATTCGGATAGACCACAAGCGAATATAAAACTCACCTGATCCAACTTTTACAAGCGAACCAGTCCCGCGTAAGATAATTTCAGATCCCTTTTTCCCCAGTCCTCTTTCACTTTTTGGCCACTCACCTTTTCCTTACCGTGACCCGGCCCCTTGTGCTGCAGCTTCTGCTAGACACTATTCCAAGTTTTGCACGATAGCTGGGACATATCGTCATTGTATTCAAGCGTTCTTTGTAAAAACTGACTTGTAACTTGTGGTATCAGGCCCGCACCAAGGCTGAAATAAATGCTGCGAGCAAATTGGCCTAGTCAAAGCCTTCCCCCCCCTTCAAAATACACACTCTTGCACATAGATACTAACTCTGTTCACAATGCCACAGTTTGTGTCGATTTCGTCAAAAACGACACCTTTTTGGGGACATCCTTCGTTGACAATTTGCCAAAAAGCTGCTTCCTGTTTGCTTTTTCGCCGACAAAGTTGTTGGCAACATCCACCAGATTTATAGCATCAGTTTTAAAAAGTACCCTTAAAGTTACAAGGTTTGTTAAAATTGAAACACTTCGACAGCCAAGCTACGAATTTCGGACCTGTTTTACCTAACTCTCGTAAACGTTTACGTAACTTTTATCACTCGATTGGTGAGATAAAAATAGTTTTGTTCCTTAGACTTGTTTTAAAACAACATGATGAGCTTAAAGCTTGCAGCAAATACACAGCAGTCGCTTAGCTATTAAAGGCATTAAGGTCCTTCACAGTAAGCTATACTGCCAGGGTCAAGGTGATATGGGTGAAGAAAGACATTGGTAAGGAACCTGGGCGACTGAAATGTGCGGTGGGCTAGTAGATTTTTGAAGCCCACTTGCCCGATGGCTAGTGACTCAACAGATGTCAAACCCTGTTATAGTTTGTAAAATAATAAAAGGAACTTTTAGCATCAGCACTTAAGACTATTCGTTGCACATAAATTCGTTTTAATTATATATTTTTTGGCTCATTTATTGTAATGTTTTTTCAACTTCCAAAACTTCTGGGGACTCGAGCCCCCCCCCCCCTCCCCCTGGGGCCTGGGTATTCTTGGTGCATGAAAGTAAGGGAACAATTGTTTTCAAGCTTTTGATTCGTCTGGTGTTGTAGCCACAAACTCCGACAACAAGAAAATGGAACCAACAACAACCGTCTTCTGTGTAACGAAGCAATTCATGTATTTAAGAGCCATTTTCTGAGAATATCGAGAATCGAAAGACACTCACAAAAAATCGAAATTTTTTTTATTTTGCCAAAACATCCCTTTGGGTAAGCTAATTCGAGAAAAAATAATCCAAAGTTCCAACGAGTTATTTAACGGACGAAAATTTAAAAAGTTCGAAAACTGCATAAAATGGCGGTTTTAGGGTCTCTAAACGGCTCAAATTCTCACTCAACTTTAGGAAGCCGGTGAGAGCGTAAAAAAGATTCTTTTAAAACGAAACAACCCAGGAACATTATTTACAGAGACCAAAACCATATCCTGTCCAGCAGCACACCCCAGTACAGACCGCATTAGGCAGTAACCCTCCCTTCCGGGGGAGGGGGGGAGAGTGCCGTGCTTAGCCTGAACTCGCTCAACTTTGGCACAATATTCATCGACGATAGCACGATGTGATTATTGAACCTTCCCTGATGTAATCTTCCTTGGCAGCAGTTTGAGCGAGCGAGATGTGGAAGCCACGCGGGCCCATGTGAGAACTCGCCCACATGATACCCTCTCTGGCTTTGCTATTTGGTTTTTGCGTCATGAGGTTGGAAGCCTAGAGTTCAAAGTTTATTTATCTTTGGTTTTTGGTTATTTAGGCATTTTTTCAGTAGAAAAGTCTATTCTTTCAACCCCATGACGCAAAAACCAAAAAAGGGCTAGCTAAAATGGCAAAGCGAGAAAAGGTATCATGTGGGCGAGTTCTCGCATGTGCCTGCGTGGCTTCCGCGTCTCGCTCGCTCGAACTTCTACCAAGGAAGATTGCATTGAAGTTCAATTTTCGGCGTCTGAAATTACATCGTGCTATCGTCATGCTAAACACGGCACCACCACCCCCCTCCCCCCGCCCGGAAGGGAGGGTTACTCCCTTATGTGGACTATACTGGGGTTTACCGCTAGACAGGATACGGTTTTTGGTCTCTGTCCCTAAGCATGGTATATAATTTTATACCCGTCTTCCCCAACCGGGTATGGTCAGTACGATCGATATTCCATTTCGTTTTTCTGTCCTAAACAGGGCCAGGGTGTCAAACCCACAGCGTCACCCCTACACCCAAACATTGGTCAAAATAAAAATAAATAAATACACTTTATTTCACTAGGGTGCATAATTACAGTCAAACTGTAGTCTCCCTTATGGCGCTACGTCCAGGTCAAATTGGAATTTGGAAGTGTTGGTTTTTATGGAGGGAGGAGTACCAGGAGAAAAACCCTCGGAGCAAGGACGAGAACTTACAACAAACTCAACCCACATATGACACCGGGACCGGGAATCGAACCTGGGCCACATTGGTGGAAGGCGAGTGCTCTCACCACTGCGCCATCCCTGCCACCCCCACTCCCCCGGGCGCCCGTGGACACATGAGTGGCGCGACTCTGCAGAACCTAGATTAAGGGACGCCGAGTGCTATGAAGTATCTGTGACCAAGATTATGGAACACAGTAATTACAGAACAAAATGCAATAACATTACCTGCTCGGACTAACAACAACTTGAATTCACTGTCAACCGCTTTATCCGCACTTAGTTCGTGCAATTGAAGATGCCGCGAGATGTGTCTTGTGCATTCTTTTAGGGAAACAACTTCAACGTGGCCTGGGTAATGCATCATTCAATTCCAGCTGCGCCCATCCCCCCCGGGTAACTGCGGGGCATTTGTGCGCCTTGTCAGTCCCGGGGGTGGGGCATTAGCAAATTTGGCGTGGCCCGGGGGTCGGGCATTTGCCCACCACCGGGTTTTTGACACGCACGTGGTTTACAACTCGAAATGCAAACATGGAGGATTTTATGAGAAATGACCAGCAGTTCTAGCAGATTGGCTCGTCCGTCAAAGTTAAGGACTGGACAAACTTGTGGAGGTTTTCTTGATTTTACGCATTTCTGCATTACTTATCAAGGCACAACTTGAAATATCACTATATATAGCGAGATCGGGAACGATCAACGTGAATCGACGTACGCATGCTTCATTGATCAAGGATTTAAATAAAAGTTAGTCACAATGATTCTAAAACTATTATGTTCGATTATTAAATTCTAAACGTGTATAGTGATCGCCGTTTACTTTGCATATTTTAAAAATATTCACAACAGATGACTTTACAACAGACTATTTTATATGAAAGGTCAAGATTCTTTTACTAGCGAACTAAAGTAACAATAAAATGAGAATCAACTATAATGTAATGTTGCCTGTGAAGTAGCCTGTGTAGCAAGCGTTTCCGTAGGTTTTTTCCGCTCGTTCGAGCAATAAATTAGAAGACGGAGAGGCAGGCCTACAGAAACGAAAAATCACACATTAAAATGCTGAAATTGGCGCTATTGTACAATGAATGAAAACTGCTGCGGTGTTGATTGGGGAAGTACGATCCTGGGGGCGGGGCGTTTGCCCTCTTCCTTCGTCCTCACCGCGAGGCATTTGGCAGCTTGAGTGTCCCCACCCCCGGGAATTTGCCATCCAAGAAAAAAAAAATTGCTAATGCCCGGGGGTTAGCCCGGGGGGGGGGGGCATGGGCGCAGCTGGAATTGACCGTTGCATAACAACTGCTTAATCCACAGGCAGTAACCCTCTCCAGAAGAGTGGAAAAACTACACAACGCCATATATCAGTACTTACAAACTGTGAATGTAACTTACTGCAATATTTATTTTATTTCATGAGCTGTAATTAAATTAGTAGTAAAATTACAACAGCACGTACACTGCGAAATTACCGCGCTTAATAGAGAGAGTCGTGACCTTAAAACTCCTTTGTGGAGCTTGTGCTAACATGTAATCCAACAAAGTACTAGCTATCTGTTGCAAGTTTTTTTTTCTTTTCAACTTTCCACCAAGTTTTTATCTCAAATCACATAACAGAAATCGAATACGTGACCGTCTCTGTTAGTGTGGTGTGACACTTTCGGGTCAGTGCAGAGGTCACCTGTCTTTCCGTGTATTCTTTTAGGCGATGAGTTTAAAATATCTTCGCTCAATCAGGAAACTGAAAATTCGTTTGTTTACAGTTTGGAATGTTTTTCTGTTGTATTGTTGCGTTTTCGGTTGGCAAGGTAGGCGGCATAGTACGTCGTTTCTCTGTGTTTGCCATGTTATCGTGGTTAAGTTGAATGAGTGGATTCCTGTTTTGTTGAAATGCCGTTAAAAATCTGCTTTGTTTTAACATAATAAGACTCAGCAAGACTCAAGAAAGCAGAACTTTCTTTCAAAGATCAGAAAAAACATTGTGCGCGCATTTGTAACTAATGGTGAGCCTATCTTAAACGACCTTTGTAATTGTTAGCAGTATTCCAGGAATTAAATCTGTAATTTGCATATAATTCTACCAGCTCAGATCACTAAACAGTAAAAATTTACTGACGGGGAAGTATTTGATTCCCAAAGCTGTAACTTTCCTGGTGAAAAGTACAATGACAGAGCTTTCTTTCTGTGTAGTCTTAATCATTGAACGATACATACCAGATGCCGTTTTAAGCAGCCGAAGTTGGCCTTCGTTTTACCTTG
Organism: Siderastrea radians; assembly: GCA_964017195.1. Lineage (NCBI taxonomy): Eukaryota > Metazoa > Cnidaria > Anthozoa > Scleractinia > Rhizangiidae > Siderastrea > Siderastrea radians. Next base: position 7,666,943 of record OZ024890.1, on the reverse strand, counting down.
TGATAAACAAGGTTAAGAGCGGCTCGATATTAAAACGCCGCTTGAAAATGTTCGAAACCAAACATTGGCAAATTTATTGCACAGTTTTAAAGTAGAAAGGTTAAATAATGTTCCTGGTTTGTTTCGTTTTCAAAGAATCTTTTTTACGTTCTCACTGGCTTCCTAAAGTTGAGTGAGAATTTGAGCCGTTTAGAGACCCTAAAACCGCCATTTTATGCATTTTTCGAACTTTTTAAATTTTCGTCTGTTAAATAACTCGTTGGAACTTTGGATTATTTTTTCTCGAATTAGCTTACCCAAAGGGATGTTTTGGCAAAATTAAAAAAAATTCCATTTTTTGTGAGTGTCTTTCGATTCTCGATATTCTCAGAAAATGGCTCTTAAATATGTATGATTTGTGAAAAAAAAAAGTCCGAGGTCCCCCCTCTAAGCCAAAACAATAAGCACAAACTAGTTAGTCACATCGCAGTTTCCCTGATAAAAACGATTTTAATGTTCTGGACTCGACGTTTTGAAGAAGTTTTTAACTTAAGCTAGTACACGTACCCTTTTTAGCTAATTTTCGTGTTCGAACATTGTTATTTGCATGCCTACAACTCACGCCGAGGGGTGACTACTTTTTCTGCATTCTGGCACGGGAGGTTGAGGTGCCTAAATGTAGCACTAATTTTGTTTCGTATTTTTGGTCCATTACTAGTTCCTCCCATTTCTCGAACCCTGAGCCGTTTAAAAAGAATCAGAGCAGATTTTGCCCTTCCCCCCCCTCTAGTAAAATGTCCATTCCGATGATTTACATTGCGTGACGCGCCTCTAGATAGAACTCTGGCCACGTTAGCGGCGACATGTGGTGATAAAAACCTTTTTGTATATTACCAACTAAGCAACACTGACCAGCAACTGAACCGTTGAGTTAGATGTCACAGTGTAGAAAGATGTCGAACGTTTTGGATGAAAGGTTGTTGTTGAGCTGTTCCACCGTTTACAATACACTGACCCAGTTGGCGGCGTTCATTGGATGTCATCAACAGGACCAAACTACGTCAAAGGGCAAGAGAATCACTCGGAAATGGCCTCTGGACCTGTCCTTTACAGCAAATGAGGTAAGAGCATTTCGAACTGTTTTTCTGTTTGACGTTTTCGATCTCATATGGGTCGAAACACATTAAAATATGTGCGTGACTCGCGAATGGAATGTTGCCAAGAAGGGTCAAACAACCTGCATTTTAACGAACTTTGAAAAGCTCTCGCGTCGCTCTCAATCATTTGCGCAAAGAAATTTTTGCAGCAATCCTGAGAACATCTTTTCTTAATTCAACAGCCAAAAGCTGAATCGATTTGAAGGTTGAGCACATGGTGAAAAATAATTTAATTCACGAAGTACCTTTCCTGATGAGAAATGTATACTTTCAAAATTAAATTATTTCAAACACAAAGAACAACGCAGTTTCTACCAAAATCAGTTTTGAAGCTCTTGAGAGATTGCAAAAGTAAAATTGAGTGTTTAAAAAACGACAGAGGGATTTGTTTTTGCACGCGAACGCCTCAAATTGTTGTCATAATTTACTGCTTCAAATGGCGATTTTACCGGAAGTTCGTTATTTTCATTGTTCTTTGAAATAAAATGATATTTTGCCAAAAAAAAGTATCCAGTGATTTTAGTTATACCCTAACCTATCTAACATTAAAATATGAAAGAAATCGAATTTTCCACCCTTGCCGCGGAATTTTGATTTTGTCTGATTTTAACAGACAGGCGCTCTTAAGGCTAAAAAAATATCTCAAATACGACTCACGATACTTTCCGTTAAGAAAAGATATAAAATAAGGCGGAAACACAGGAGATGGCAGAGACAAACGTACAGTTAGATGGAATAATTGAGTGTGTTTCCGCCATCTCCTGTGTTTCCGTCTTATTTAAAATATTTTATTGACAGGGGGACGCACTTAAAGTTCAGTAGACCTGTAATACATGCTTTCAATATTCCCGGAGACACACAGTTTAAATGGAATAATTACTACTACTACTACTACTACTACTACTACTACTACTACTACTACTACTACTACTACTACTACTATTACTAATACTATTACTACTACTACTACTTAATATTAATATTAATATTAATATTAAGTAGTAGTAGTATTACTACTACTACTAATATTAAGTAATAGTAGTAGTAGACTACTACTACTACTACTACTATTACTACTACTACTACTACTACTACTACTTAATATTTATATTAACATTAGAGCGATTTTCCTCGGACCGTGAAACAGTTACTGTACAAGTATATACTGTCACGCCAAATTAGTTGCTGCTAGTCAAGGGACGGCTGAGATCTATTAGCTTCTATTCCCAAAAGGAGATTAGTCTAAATCAAAACACAAGAAAAACAACACAAAATGGACAAGCACAAATATACAGTGAACGTGTGGTTTATTTTTCCTTTATTACTGATTCTCGAGTCATGTTACGACAGCGGAAATGCACATGTATATGATACTTGTTGCGACATTAATTTTTACCACCTCGTGTAATTTTTGGGGAAAATTCCTCCACAGAAGTTACAAAAACTGCCTTGTTGGTCAGTGGAAATACTTTTAAAGCAGTAAGCAAGGGCACTCACGCGGGTTTACATGCTGCATGGTCGAGAGTTGTTGCGAATATCTATTCTCTTCCATACTTTTGAAAACATTTACATTTGTTGCACTTTTCTCTGGCTTATGAAAAGAATATAAATTAAAATAAGCTTTCGCTGCATCGTTTTCTTCGACGGTCTTGATAATATCTCTCAATGCTGCTGTTTCAACTGGCATGCTCGCCAGTTGCTTGATTCTTTCTGCGGACTTTGCCGTGGTGGTTTCGGTGAAGCATTTCTCGTCATCGTCTGGGCCTGTAAGGTCGATGATTCTTAGATTCTCCACTTCACCTGCTGCATCGTGAGTGTGCTCAACTTCCGGATCGTTAGACGAGTCCAAGATTTCTTGAACGACTGCATCCATATCCCCTTGTGCTCGAGCAAGAAGGGAGGCTAATTTTACCTCATTTGCGAATGGCAAGACCTTTTTCAAGTTTTCCAACTTCTGAGTAAAGTGCTGCTGAGTCGGAACAACTGGCGAAGGGGACGGATGTGCTTGAGCCGTTGGGGAGAAAGTAGTGACTGTCGCAGTGCTTGACGCGCCGAGGTGTCTCTCTCGTCTGGGCTGTCTTTGGTGCAACTGAATTGCCGTTTTTAACACGGTCACCGGGTTGACGTCTTTCACTGTGGCGGCGATTTCTTGTGAATACGAATTAATGCTGTTGTATAGGTGCCGGTGTTTCTCAAGCTGCTCCTGTTGTTTAGCTGAAATTGTAATTAAATTACAATATTTTTCAATTTTATACTAGGGAAATAGGTCTAATCTTACACAGACAATATTAAAACTATTTTGAACACAGACAAGTATGCAAATAAAATAGGCTGGACTATAGCCTATTTACATGCCGTTTACTCATTTCTTTTACTGAGGGAACACTGGGGGTCTCCAAAACCGTGCCGTAAAACTGCAAGATATCCTCTCAAATACCGAAAACCTAACCTGCGATCAGGCCAAATTTTCACGCTCCTTACATTCTCTTACGGGATTTTTCGCGCGACCACAAAAAGACAGAGAGTAAATGAGAGCGCGAAATAATTCGCCTGATCGCAGGTTACCGAAAACCGCACTGAAACTTGCGCAAAATTCCTTCTCTTACTAACATTGTAAGGAAAGTTCCCTCACCGAAATACTGTACAAAATTAGACATTTTACCGAACACACCTGCTCAAAATGCTAAAATAACGCGTACCGTCGTACTGGATGAAACCGCAATCCCGCAGTTGTGAATCGAAAATACCGTAAAACCGTAAGAAAAATCGCTCAGAACCGTAATCCCGCAAACCCCAACGTAGCCCTCCGTTACAAAGCTTGAATTTGTATCGGTACCGGAGTAAAATAGTGACGAGGTCCTCTAGAAGATCAAAATTCCCCTTGAAATACTCAACGCCTTAATTTTAAGTCGGGATAGTTAGTCGTTGTAAACATGTTTACCTTTCCTTTGCTCTGACTTTGGCTTGTTTTCTCCATTGCCTTCTTTGCTGCTTCAAAATCTGCCACCTTCACCTATCCAGTTACCTATCCACCTATCCAGTTGAGCGGTCATTTCTGGAAACCGTACAGCTTGGTGGTCTTCTGCTTTCTTTGCTGTGCAGGAATGCGTCAGGTTAGTGCGCCAGCGTTTTCCCTTGTCTTCATTCGAATGACGATCTGTCATTCGAAGTGCGAGGAGGTGCCCGTGACTTGCACATTTAGGGCAGGAACAGTTTGCATAAGGACAATTTCTTTTATGTCCTTTTAGCAGCTCGACTTGGCCGTGTAAGCGGCATTTACCACATGTCCTCCCCGACATACTAAAGCAAATATGTGTGGTACACACGGTGCGACTGAATACAAACTGTTCAAAATCCCCAACGTGTAATCTTCACAATAAATTTTATTTGCATCTACAATATGTTGCACGTGCAACACAAGTTTCATTGTCTTTTTTAACTGCCTCTAGCTCCCTCCATTGTTTGCTCTGTACATTCACAAATACATTCGAGTATTTGTTTTTATATGATTCAAAACATGACATTTAATTTTTAGAATGTCGTGGCGTATAAACCAGAGCCACGGTTGCTACCGTTTTGGAAGTTCTTACCCGACACAAAAAAGACTTCAGATCATTGTGACGTTTTTGGAAACGTTGTCCATAGCTAACACGTCAAGAATTTGTCGGGTTTCCTACAATTGTGTAGACCAATATGTGCGATTATTTCAACAAAGGGCAACATTGATACCTTCGGTATGCAATAATGTGCGTCCAAGACAAATGACATGGTGGAAGGCAGCATATCTTGAAGCTCTTGTCAGAATGTACCCCACTCTCCACCTTCGTGAGCTGCAACAGATACTTGCGAGCGATTTCCATCTGGCTCCCGGCGATGTTCCATCTATAGCATCAATAGCGAAACTGTTCATAAGGCTCCGCATCACTCGAAATAAATGCATTCACGTGGCTCAGGAAAGGATGACACCCTACAATCTCCATTGTCGTCAACGGCGACAATGGCGAAGGACTGTTGACCCAGCTAAAGTTTATTTTTTCGACGAGACACACTTTAATTGCGAGACTGATGAGCGTGAATATGGAAGGACAGACTCAGGATTTGCATGTCCGGTCCTTCGTCAGAAAAGCAGAGCACGAGCTGGAAAGTTTTCCACTCTAGGTGTTTGTGGATTTAACGAGGGAGTCTTTTAGGCAATTCCAGTTGAAGGAAATTTCACAGCAGATCTAATAACTGATGTAATAGATAACCAAGTGCTGCCACTCTTGCCCGCGAACAGTTATTTGGTGGCTGATAATGCAAGTGTACATAATGAAATCGTATTATGCAGAATTTTAGCTAGAAAGAACATTACTCTTGTTAAACTGCCAGGCTATAGTTATGATTTAAATCCCATCGAAATGGTCTTTGGACAAGCAAAAGCAATTGCTCGTTTCACCCCTGGTTTCTTGAAAGAAAATACCATGTTGGCAATTGTGAGCGCATTTGAACAAATCAGCCCTTTAAACGTAAGACACTTTTACAAACGATCTTGGAGAGTGCTTCTGTAGAATAAAGTGTCGAAAGAAATGAACTCAAGCAAGATGGACCAGTGATTATTTTATTAACGTAATCGTGAACAGTTCTGAATTACAATAAACGTGTGAGTTTTTAGACAAAAGGGTTTGTTGTCATGAATGACCTAGTCATTAGACCTATTGATAGACTGTAGTCTGATCTAAAGATTAGACTAGACTAATACACTTTAATAGATACTATTATATACTAACTACTAGAAACTGTTTCATGGTCCGACGAAAATCGCTCTATATTAATATTAAGTAGTAGTAGTAGTAGTAGTAGTAGTAGTAGTAGTAGTAGTAGTAGTAGTAGTAGTAGTAGTAATTATTCCATTTAAACTGTAAGTGTGTCTCGCCATCTCCTGTGTTTCCTTCTTATTTAAATCTTTTATTGACGGGAATATTGAAGGGATGTATTACAGGTCTACTAAACTGTAAGTGCGTCCCCCCGTCAATAAAATATTTTAAATAAGACGGAAACACAGGAGATGGTGGAAACACACTCAATTATTACATCTAACTGTAAGTTTGTCTCCGCCATCTCCAGTGTTTCCGTCTTATTTAAAATCTTTATTGACAGGAGCTATTTGGAGTCATACTTGAGAAGCTTTCAGGTTGAAATCGTTTCCTTTATTGAAAGATTTCAAATAATAAGGGAACATGGGAAATAGCGGAGACGAATTTACAGATCAACTGAACTGGTTTGTTCTTTGCACAAGTAGGGTTTCTTTCTTTATTTTATTTAAACACTTATTTATACACGGTAAAAACATCAGGGAATATTATTAATAATTCTCGCATTGTTATGTGCAGCACATTTCTAAATAAAATAACTGTTTTTGATAGAGGAATGCATATTTTAGTTGAAACTGCTTAGCAAAGATTTTAATTAAAGATATTTGGATCCAGGAGACCAAACAATGTTTTATTCTTAAAAACTGAAAAGCGGACAAATTGTGCTGCGTGACGTTTAATATTTAGGAGCATTTTTGCGCCAATGTGTCATTAAAAACGGATGGAACTCAAAAGAGTGCGAGAATTCCAATCAGCTTGGTAACCTTTTTCATTGAAGTTATTTGAAACCAGGAGACCGAAACAGTGTTCCATCTTTAACCTGAAAAGTTGTGTTGCATAACGTTTGATACATAGGAGCATTTTTGCGCCCGCATGTCATTAAAAAGTATAAATTCACAAGGGCGCGAATTTCAACGAGGTTGGTAACCTTTTGATATAAAAGTACCACGATAAGTTATGCTCTTCCCATTTGAGAAGTTGACATCAAGATGGCAAGTGCTCCTGCTAGACAGCTAAACAGTAAGGTACGTTTTTTGTTCTTAAACTTTTCAGTGCTTGGTTTAGTTTTATTTATGCAGAACAGCAGGGCGGTGCCGGGCAACCGAGTGTGCGCAGTACCAAGCGAGATGGCTTGATTGACACATAGTTCGTGCCGTTGTCCGGCACTGCTGTGTCCTCAAAGAAAAGTACCGACTTCCCCCCCGGGATTTTTTAGTTAGAGTACTGATTTACGATTCTTAATTTATTTCACTTGCAGAAAATTCGAAGTGCACTTGTAAGCAAGACCTTACCTATCGTGCAAGAAAAATGTTCTCTTATTTCTGCAAAGGTTACTTTCAGTGCATATCAAGCAACAGGAAAACCTGACGATCTGTGGTCACAAATTTGTGCGAAACGAGATGAGTGCGATAACACCATGAGGGAAATTAAAGGAATGGCCTTTTTCTTTTCCTCTGTATCAGTAGTGGAGAAAAACGTTAACGAGAACGGTTTAGATGACGACAAAGATGGAGAAGTTGAACTAAACGGAAAGAAGAAAATGTTTTGGCCTCTCTTTGAGTGCAACTTTGCTTACTTTACTTCGACTATCTCTTAATAATAATAATAATAATAATAATAATAACAAGGTGCTTAAAAACGCATTTTACAACGTATGGAAGTCTCAATGCTTTTTACAATAAGTTATTTACCTAATCTAACTATAGACACTGTTACAATGAAAAGTTTTTGATCTCAATTTAAAAGAGTCAACTGTGGAACACTGTTTGATTATAATGGGCACGTCATTCCAGAGTTTTGGTGCCATGACTGAGAAGGATCTGTCACCATAGGTAACCGTTTTAGTCTTTGGAATAGACAGTAGGTTTAAGCTACTTGATCGTAGTAAACGATGAGCCGTGTAGTTAAGTAGCAGCTCATTTAAAGAGGCTGGAGCAAAGCCATGGAGGATTGAGCCGACTTTTTTGCTCTAACAGTTAGCCTTGCGGCTGTATTTTGCAACCGTTGTAGTTTCTCTAACTCGTAGGAGGGGAGACCGAGAAGAATGCTGTTGCAGTAATCAAGTTTTGAAGAAACAAATGCATGAATAAGACGTTCCGTAGCAGATCTGGATAGAAAGTTCCTAATTTTTCCAATTTGGTGAATAGAACGTGAGGCGGAGCGACAAATATTGTCGATGTGAGTTTTTTAAGTATGATGGCGGTCAAGTGTGACCCCAAGGTCTTTGACTTCATTACTTGGAGTAATTGAACAATCTCCAATCTTGATAGAAGGAATTGGATTGGCCGGTGAAAAACGCGAGGAGAACTGAATGATTTCAGTCTTCTTTGGGTTACATTTAAGCATGTTAGAGACATTCCAGGACATGATATCTTGGATACAAAGCGTAAGATCCTCTAATGCAGTAGCACGATAGCTTCGTCTTACACGATAAAGGGTGCATCGGGTCGGTCCCATATTTTACTAGACGAGTTTTGGCACATTAGTTTGTTTCTAAACATTATGTCAAGCTATAGCTGCATTTTCATTCCAGCCCTTTTCTTGAGAGAGTCCGCCATTCTTCCGTCTTGAAATTTGAGATCGGGATCCCTCAGAATTGCCGTCCACTGCCCAAACCCGTGCCGATCGATTCCCTTCTTGAGAAAATCGTCCTCGTCTGCCGTGAATTTCAACACCCGACGATAATTTCTTTGAACTCGCAATTGGTTTGTGGGCGGAGAATCCTTTTCTTTAGGGGGCGCACTCTTTGTTTCTGCTGTTTCTACTGGAGCTGCAAGACTCGAAGTTGAGCCGCTAAACCTCGTTTGCACTACCCTATCCACCCCCCCGAGCCTTTCGTGCCTTGTAGCTTTCGTAGACACTCGTGAGCTTTGACAGCAACTTCGCGCGATCTTTGGTTTTGATAGTGAACTTTTGCAACGGCAGAACTGTGTTTTTGGTCTTCTGACAAATTTTTTTGCTCCTTGCTTGTGAGCAGATTGAGGCTTTGCGTCTCGACAATTTGACGGTAGCGCGTCAGATAAATGAACTTTCCGATTGCATCAAACACTAGGTTACTCATGACGTCGCCCAATTTGCTGTGCTGGCCTCCATTTCTAGTGAAAAGAACGAAGTCGCATTGTGGTTTCAGCAATGGCCTTACAATGTTGATGTAGCTTTCAAGCACCTGCATGCTTGCCTCGGTGAGAATCAATGAGTCAAATCCATACTTGCTAGCGGTCTTGAACTTTTTCTGATCAATGAATCCCCCGTTCTTCTTAGCTGTTCTAGCCATGTCCACTGTCAAATACTGATAAGTCATAGGCCGAAATCCCTTCACCTTGATGAACAAATACACAGCGACAAATTTCGTGGCAAATGTGAAGTCCGAAGGACTAACTAACTTGACCTGGAATAGTTTTAGTTTTTTACGGTGTTCTCGTAACGAGGCAAATGAAATGTCACCATTTCTAACAGTTCTTCCATGGTTGCCCAGTGCCCCCTAGCATCCAATGTTTCAATGCCTAGATCTTGTGTCCACTGCAGTCTCATCATCTTTGCCACTGTCTTGCGCGCTCGTTTGAGCTGCAACTCCGTTGAGGACAAATTTCAAAGAACTGTGTCTGATGCGCCATTTATTTTTCTGAAGTCGATTAATTCGGAGATTACATCAATGTAGCCCAATCGACCACCGTGTCCGAGCTTGCCTTCATCTTGCAAGTAGTCGATAGACTTGAACAACAAGCTATGTGAACACAGGCTAAAATCCAGCACTTCAAAACTCAATTTCTCCTCGTCTTCACAGCAAAATTTGAGAAATTTAAAGCACCTCTTGAGTATCTGCTGAGCTATACGATCTTTCTTGCAACCCCCACCAATTCCAGTCAACCATTTCGTGAATAATTCGCCAATTTGGTTGGAAACTGAAAATGAAGGCAATACTCTGGCTGGTTGTTTTGTGATTTCACTCAATGTATCATCATCGGCAAGCTCTTTGGCACTTGAAACGTCGGGTTTTTCGTCAAAGAAAAAGAACCAACTGTGCCTGGTGTTCACATGTTTCCTGCAGCCGCGTTGACTTTTCAATCCATCGTGATCACACACCTGTATTGGACAGTGATACAAACTATCTGTTTCGTCTTTTTCCAAGTGAACCCGTTTTGGTTTTGGCGATGAGCCATCAATCTTCGACCACTCAACCTTACCCTTTTTGTTCAGTTCATCTGAGTGATTCACACAGTTTCTTCCACTTACATAAATAGTGAACAAAACACATAGGCGAAAAAAAACAATGGCTGCATTGTGCAAGTTCAAACTTGTCCCAACCTGCTCCAACTTGCCGAAATCTGCCCCAACTTGCCCGTGCTTGCTCAGGCATGCCTCTGCTTGGCCACTGCTCATTATTCTTAAATACATTTACATATTCAATGTGAGAAATGGCGTTGGTGTGATTATGTTCAACCTTTCCCGGACAAGTCTATAAGCACCTCGAAAAGTCTTTTACAATCTGCTATTGACTCTGCTTCGTGTTGTTTGAAACTTAAAACACTACACCAAATGTTTTGCCAATTAACAAGCGATAAAAGCATAGATGGCAAGAAAAGAAGAATGTTTCTGTTGAACAAGATGTACAAAGGAACTGTCATTTCTAAATAGGAGCCATTTTACATAAATAGGAACTAATGGTTAGGAGGAAACTGTTCCACGTGCCAATAAAAAGGAACATTTCATTCAAAACGGAACCATTAATGGGAACAATTGTTCCTCAAGTGAATAAAAAGGAACCAATTTTCAAAGCAGGAACAATGTTAGAAAGGAACAAACGTTCCCTTAGAAAAAAAGGAACGTAATTAATTGGGAACCAAAGTTCCTCATGTCAGCATAAAGGAACAGCCACTCTAAAAGGGAACGCATTTATCGGAACAAATTTGTTCCTCAAGCGATTAAAAAGGACCAAAATGATAAAAGAGGTAACAATACCATTGGGAACACTTGTTCCTAAGCCACTCATTTAGAAACAAAAAGTTCCTTTCAACGTTAAAAATTCGGAACAAAAGGTTCTTTTTAGCTCTAAATGAACACTTTGTTCCTATTTTTAAGAGCAATTTGTTCTTTTTGATGCTAAAAGGACCACTCCAAAGGGGAACAATCATCCCTTAATGGGAACGTTCCCAAAGCAAAACTGGGAGCAGTGCACAAAAATAAAAGTAAATTAAAAAACCACTTAAGGGATGAAGAAAACATGCCAAAGCATCTTATAACTCCCTATACTGAACAGATACAACAGCCAAAATTTGATTGATAAAATCATGCTAGAACATGTTCAAATTTGGAAGTAAATATTTTGGGAACATAGAAGAAAGAAAGACGTCTTATAGGGCCTTTTCAAAACACGACAGACAAGCACGACTTCGAAAGCGCATAAACAAGGGCAGTGACATTTATTGTCTTCACGCACATTTCTTGTTATTTACAATGGCGAATACAAAGTGTCTGCTTTATGTCAGCTTAAATTTACAATTCTATGTCAGCTTAAATTTACATTTTATTGACGACAGCTTTCCTATCTTACAGTCAACCCGCTTCACGCGTGAACGATCACGGATTGAAGATTGCATTCTTCACGTGCGCATTCCTTTCTTAGTTAAATTATACTTGTACATAGATTGAAAGATAACCTTTTTTTTTCGATTAACGAAATCGATTTCTTCGAAAGTTCGTACGCAACAACGGAAATCATCAACAAGGCGCACTCGGAAGAGAAGTTTCCAAATTTTGATTACTTCAAGGATGAATGGCGGGAACCAGTAGCCGATTCCTCGCTGAATTTAAACGAACACACCGTTGAGTAACATGCATGGATTTGAGTACATGAAGCTTGGTTTTATAGTCTATTTTTAGTAAATAAGCTTAACCCTCGTATCATGAACGAGCAAAGTCACACCCCCACCGTGGTACAATGGGGAGATTTGTCCAGGGTTGAACTCCGCTAGGAAAATTACGAAAACTTCGAAAATTCGCAAACACACCAGGAAAGCCTCAAACATGTCAGAGGGGCCCAACGAGAACTGCAAATTTTACGAAAATTATGAGAATTACGAAAATTGCGAAAATTTGCAAAGATCTCAGAGGGACTCAACAAGAATTACGAAAACTGCAAAAAATCGCTAAGACATGAAGAATGTCTTGGAAGATGTCAGCCAGGCACAACGAGAACTGCGAATTTTACGAAAATTAAGAGGATTAAAACAACTGCGAAAGTTCGCCAACTCACCAAGAAGTGAAAGCAACCCTGTCAGAGGAGCCCAACGAGAACTACAAATTTCACGGAAATCACGAGAATTGCGATAATTGTGAAAATTTGCAAAGATCGGCACAAGGGCCCAACGAGAACTGCGAATTTTAAGAAAATTACGAGAATTAACGAGAACTGAAAATTCACAAACGCACCAAGAAAGCCTTATAAAAGTCCTCATGATGTCAGAGTGGGCCAATGAGAATGGTGAAAATTGCGAATGCTATGATTATTAGGAAAACTGGTAAATCGGCAAAAGTCAAAAGAAAAAAAAAACTTATGAGAAATAAATAAATCAATCAATCAATAAATAAATCAAGGAGAACTGCTTTATAAACAAGGGTTACAGTTGGACCAAAAAACATCATCGGTGGTGTAAAACATGTATTTCTGCAGCTTGTTTCATCTATCATTTCACTTATCACAAACTACAAAAGCCTCCTGGGTTGGTTCATAACTTTGCTTTCTCATTTCATGACTGATTGGTTATAAGAAATAATCATTCAAGAAATCACAACTGTCTATGCTTTAATATTCAGATTTTTTGTAAATGAACGGTGCAAAGTGAACACAACAACAGATAGGAAACAAAATTAAGCCAACATGTGCTTACGTGACTTCCTTCGTACCTTGTATCGTAGCCACTACAGCCAATTAAAAGTTGTCAGTCCTACGTTGTTTTTATAATCATTTGATGTTCAGAAATTGTCGTGGATCTCGGATGTAAATTATTAAGGTATATTGACATGTTTGAATTAGAGGCCAGTCAGTAGAGAAAATCACCCTTGCAGACTGAAAAGGCATTTGCAGACTGAAAAAGCATGGGTCACTGACTACGTACAGAATTTCTCGGCTCCCAGCTTGTCGATGAGGAATCAAAGATTAAGCCAACATATAGCAGTGATGAAACGTTTCTTTTCCCTTGTTTTCCTGTTTATGATCCCCAAAAACTATCACAAGGGACTGAAGGTTTTTCTTGTTCCTTGAAATGGTTTTTGTTACATTTGAAGTGGTTAAATACCTTTTTTGTGGCTTAATACCTTTTAGTGTAAATACCTTTTTTTTAAGGAAATGAACGTTCCATGAAATTAACGCAAATTGTTACAATTCGTGTTAATTTTTGTGAGCATCAATTTCCGCGTTGTTCATTCAGGGGAGCTTTACGTTCCCAACCCTAATTTCCATCATGCTCGAGGTGGTCCTATTGCCTCTCTTAACCCCTACATTTAGGCAGAATTTAACTCACATTGTCTCTAAAGAAATTGCCTTACACACCTGTTTTGTTGAATTTTTGAATTCAGTCAGAAAAGAAATTTGTTCCACTTGTGACCACGAAATCTGTTTTTTTGAGTTAATCGTGTTAATTTTCCTCATTTTGACATTTACCTCCTCTTTCGCGTCAATTTCCTTTCTTGGGGAGTAACTTTCCCTTTAATTCGGGTTAATTTAAGTCGCGTTAATTTTCTATAATTAACGTAAGTGTACCTGAGACTTCCACTTGTATACTTGTTAGGGCGCTTGGCAATGTGAAGCATGAAAGAGAGTGGGACCAAATCGCCCCTTTTTTTCCACATCCTCCCCAGAGAACGAGGGATATTTCATAGATTCCTGTTATATCTGGTGCAAGGTGATATAAACCATTTGAAAGCAATGGTCACACAACACAACGCCTACCGTATGGCCAGTGCGTAAGGTACTGGCTGTACCGCAGTTGTTGTGCTGTGTGACTATTGCTTTCAAATGGTTTATATGGCGCTAGGTGCTTTTCTTTACGAGGGATATTCATAGAGCCATGTTACATCTCTCACTGGTAGCTTAAAGAACGAGGAATATCCATAAATTTCTGTGATATCTCGTTTAGAACGAAGGATATTCATAGGTTTATGTTTTATCTGAGGCAACTAGCAAGACAGCCTGCAAAAAAATCGGGGCTGTGAAATTTCGCAAATTTTGTAAAATCTGCTAGTCGGCTAGCCTCTGTTGTCATGATGCAATTAGCAAGACAAAATACTGCGAAAAATCGCAACGCAGCGGGAAAAATCGTTGCGGCTGACGAAAAATTGCTAAATAAGTGCCGAATTTGTAAATCCTGCATGTCTCAAGCGAAAAATCGCTAAAAGCATTCAATTTGTAAATCTTGTTTGCCTGAAGCGAAAAATCGTCAAAAACGTAAAATTTGTTAATTTAGCTACTTTCAAGTGAGAGGAAAAATCGTAAAATTCGAAACTGAAGCGAAAAATCGTAAAATTCGTTGCGGAGTTCAATCCTGGACATAAATACCATCTTGGCTGCCATCTTGGATTTTACCCAAAATTAGAAATTTACAAAACACGGTAGAAATTGACATTTTTTGATGTTAGACATGTAGAATATGACATAATTAGGCGCTTTCTTTTTTTGTCAACATAATGTGCCTTTATCACCTAACAAGGGGAGAACACTCATTTTTACTAAAAAATGGCTTGACCACCTCCTTCTTATAACGTCATTTCTTGTAATCATAGTAACTGATTCTCACCAAATTGGAATCAAAATGTGTCTAAGGGATATGCGTGCAGCTACAAAAAATGGCAGGTGCTTGTCAAAAATCTTCTTGGAAAAATTCAACAAAAGCCTTATACGCCGGAGAGTTACCGTATTTTCGCGATTAAACGCCGGGGGCGTTTATTTAAAACTATACCTCGTAGGCCCGGCTTTTATTTGAACCCAGCGTTTATTTGGGGCCCGGTGTTTATTAAAAAGGGGTATTTTCGATCATTTATTCAGGCTTAGTTTTCTGGTCTTTTAATACTTGAGGTTTACTAAAATTATAGCAAAATATAGCACAACGTAAGTTCGGAGTCATGACTATTTATTCCAGATTGAGGTGTTATATTGCAGGGTTTTCGGATTCCTCACAATTTACACCACACTATGAATTCGGAGAGAGAGTATTATTGCCTCACAGGTTGATCGTAGACAAAATGTTCAGATTCCGACAGAAAATTAGGTAAATTATGCTAAATTCCCCTCGAGCTGATAAATAGTTCGCTCGTATTTCCTGCACGCACTGGGGATAAGGAATAATATTGAGAGAACGTCAAACGTATCCATGTACCACTTAACAACTGACTAGGTGAAAATCAGTTGGCGAATAAAATTTACAATTTGAAGAGACAAAGGTTGTAAACGCCGTAAACAGTATCGAGATTCACTGAAAATCTGTTTACAAACAAACCAAGAATATCCTGGATATATTAGTACATGAGCCAAAGTATTCTGTTCCGGACGCATTCGGGGTAGTTTTAACTTTAGTGTGTTAAAACGCCACGGAAATCGAGTCCGGTTACTTTTCCCCCAAGGTAAACTTATAGTCTATGAGGATCGTTTTTCCAAGTGTAATCTAAGGCAATTTCTTTTACGTACGAAAGTCAATTTACCTAAACGCAGTAGAATTTGGAACATTCAGTACCTATCGACTACATCTTACTATTACCAGTGTTTAGCGTCCTAATCTGATCGTTCGCCCGCTGGTCTTTATCTCGTGTTTCCAAGAGCTATTTCGAGTTCGCCCAGACTTTCACGAGTCCAGTGAGATATTACGGCAGCTTTCAAAGCCTTTCGTCTTGTATATCTTTATTCTGATCATTCCGTGTTTTTAATGTGAAGACATGTTTTCCTTCGTCCATGTTCAATTTAAACGCATTTACAGCTTCACTGATTGTGCTGCCTCTATAACGTGCATTTTCAATCGAGGAATCATTTCTCTGCACTCTGTGGAATCGCCAAGAAAGCTTTGTTAAGATCTTCAGAAAAGCCTTTCTGAACTGCTTGCTTCTCCAGCAATAGATTATGGGATTAGCAAGCGACGATGTAAAAGTCAGTATCTTTACCAGTGCATTCACAATGCTCTGCTTTGATTGAAAGGAGTCCGAGAAACACCGTGGGCAGGTTTTTTGCAGGAAGTAGTAGAAGCAGGATGGAAACCAGGATGCCACAAATACTCCGATCACAATCAGAATGGTCATGCTTGCCCGACACTCATCTTTTTGTCGAGGTCGATTAAAAGAGGCATTTCCCAAGCTACTTCGGTCACTCCGTATCTTTCGAATATGTATCTTTGCTGTGAGATACAGGTAGGTATAGCACGTAACGATGACCAGAAATGGAACGATGACGTTTGCTATGATAACCATAATACTCCACCATCGAGTTGGGTTGTAATTGCATTCCTTATAAGGATCGTCTGAATTCCATGGGACAAAAGGAAGTGACGATATCAAAACTGCGTCCAACCACGCCAGCAACAAGCCCATGATCACACGACGGTACGTGACGATAGTTGTGTATCTCAGCGGAGATTTAACCGCGAACAGGCGCTCCACGCTAATAACAGACAGGCTCAGAACGGAGGCGTACCCGGTGAGAAAATACGAAAAACGAAAAACATCGCAGACAATGATATCAATGGAATTTCCCAGCGAGAGCTTTTTTAAGATGTAGCTCGGCATCGCAACCAATCCAGCCAAAAGGTCTGCAATGGCCAGGCTGAAGATTGATAGATAAGTTACACCATGGAGGGCTGGGTGAATAAGTATAGCAATTACGACCAGACTGTTGCCCAGAACCGTGCCGAATGAAAGAAATGACAAAATTATTACAACTGGCGCTACCGGGAGCTCATCTTTGGTCCCATTCTCAAGAAACAGTGTGTTTTGTACAGAGCTGTTGTTCATCATGACGTTTTCTGTTGAGAAGTAAAACATTTTATGGCATTATATTGGAAATGTAAAACTAAATAATGTAAAACAGCTGGTTAAATAAAAACGTTACGAGTGCAATTTAAATTCAAATTGTGTTTACTACGTCATAGAAGGCAATCTCGTAATTGAACTTAGAAATTTCCAAACAAACTTCACCTTGGCATAATAGAATGTTCGTGAAATTAAGCGCATAAGGTTATTCACACTTCAAAGTTATAACTGACTCAATTACATTCAAAATTTTCCTAATACCTCCAGTTGTGGTAAAAGATAGCAGTTGCATTAAAAACCTGAAACATAATATTTTAAAGGGGTGCTGTACGTGCTTGAGAGTTTTTTTTTCAGTGTAGCTTGCTGTGATTTTGAATAATACTTCCCGATAGTTTTGTCAATATAAATTAACCTCGTCATTGGGCTGGGTTATTTGAAATTTACGGAAATGAAACTTTATTTGTTTGCCTTGATGTAGGTGCATTGATTTCGCACCACCGTAGTTTAATTTAAAATGTTTTTTGTTTCTTTGCAACGGACGAAATTTGTCATTTTGATGCTGATATATGTCACAAAATAATAATGACAGAGCTTCGACAACTTGTCCAAACATATTTCATTTCCCCCTCTAGCCTTTTCTTCGCAAACGTACACGTGAAATATCGGACTATTATTAAAACATGAATTCCCAACCGCCACAAAAAAATCAAAGTAGATTTCCTAAAATTTAAACTGTCATTTTCAACATTTTTTTTAAATGTCAGTTGCAGGCGTATGTAACTTTGTGTAATGCAGATCAAGGGTTGTTTTTAAAATCATACTTGAAAAATAAATCCTTTTGGTCTTAAGGTGTTTCGATACAGTTTTTTTGGGACCATACCTAACTTTTTGAATCTGCTCTTAGACAGTCTTCTCCTTGTCAGATCAAAGTGAAATTTGCAATACTTGTTGGTTTTGGATTGAACTTTAGCGTGGTTTACATTTTGTGAAAATCGATATTTCCATGACAACGATAAACAAAAATCCTCGAAAACACTAAAATTGAAATTTTCCGCGATCCAGATTTAACTTTGAAAAGCAAATACCAACATCTTAAACTGTGGTGTATGGCAAACAAAATATACAAGAACAAAAAAATTCCGTATGTTTGTTTTGAAGTAAATCGCAAAAACATTTTCAACCTTAGTTTTTGCATAGTAATAGTAATTGCACCGAAAAATAATCAATGCTTTGATAAAATGGCTAGAAAATACTTTCAAAATGTGTCTTTTAATTACTATTTTACGCCTAGAAAGTTTTGTTGAAACTGGTGTTCGCGATCTCGAGAACGAATTGTTTTTCCAAGATCATTCGCGTAATAATTTTGTGGTAATTTTTGAATTTGAGCGCTTTTGCGAAAATCTAAAGAACGGCTCGATGGATTTTTTAAAACATTAAACACGCGTGCTTGACGATGTGACCAATTTTAGTATCGAGTCTTATTAACATTGATTCACTTGAACACCTTTAGATTTAACGTTAAAGAGGACGTATGAACCGCCGGAAAAGCTTGCGTTACATATTGACATTTGGCAAATAAATGCCAATATATTAAAAGTAATGCGCAAAGCATTCCTCCGTGATTTTTACTTTTCGTTGTAATCTACAGTGCAACAAAGAACAAAGAAACCAGATAAAAATCACGAAGCAATGAATTACGCATTACTTTGAATATATTAGCATTTATTTGCCAACTGCGAATTTGTAACGCAAGCTTTTCCGTCGGTTCATACGTCCTCTTTAGCGTTAAATCTAAAAGTGTTCCAGTGAATCAATGTTAATAAGACTCGATACTAAAATTGGTCACATCGTCAAGCACGCGTGTTTAATGTTTTAAAAAAATCCATCGAGCCGTTCTTTAGATTTTCGCAAAAGCGCTCAAATTCAAAAATTACCACAAAATTATTACACGAATGATCTTAGAAAAACAATTCGTTCTCGAGATCGCGAACACCAGTTTCAACAAAACTTTCTAGGCGTAAAATAGTAATTAAAAGACACATTTTGAAAGTATTTTCTAGCCATTTCATCAAAGCATTGATTATTTTCCGGTGCATTTACTATTACTATGCAAAAACTAAGGTTGAAAATGTTTTTGCGATTTACTTCAAAACAAACATACGGAATTCTTTTGTTTTTGTATATTTTGTTGGCCATACACCACAGTTTAAGATGTTGATATTTGCTTTTCAAAGTTAAATCTGGATCGCGGAAAGTTTCAATTTTAGTGTTTTCGAGGATTTTTGTTTATCGTTGTCATGGAAATATCGATTTTCACAAAATGTAAACCACGCTAAGGTTCAATCCAAAACCAAAAAGTACTGCAAATTTCACGTTGATCCGACAAGATAAGGACTGTCTAAGAGCCGATTTTAAAAGTGCGGTATGGTCCCAAAAAAACTGTATCGAAACACCTTAACTGTGCGATTCATGTGGCAATAAAATTGGACCAGTGAAATAAATTAACTGACTAAGAAATTAACGACGTTAGCCACTTGAATTTCGAGTAACGTTGTAGGACATAATTTGATGACAAAACTGAAACAACAAATTAAAGTAATCTTGAATTGCTTAGCGCATTTTAGCCTAGCCTGTTCCAGGCTCCGAGATAGTGGGGAAAGCGTGAATTGAGAAAAAGAGTGCGAAAAAAGAGCGAAGGGGCTGGGGAGCCGCCATCGCCCCCATTTTTCCAGATTTCGCGCGTCTTATTTTCGCGTTCCCTTTCTAATTTTCGTGCCGTCCCAACTATCTGAGAGCCTGGAACAGGCTAATTTTAGCCATATATTTGTGTATAATCAAATTTGTATATCTCATAGTTTCTTTCACCAAAATGACATACATATTCATAAATTTATACTCTTTAATTTAGAACTGAAAATGTTTTGTACATGTAATTCTTTGAATTACGTCGCCTGTAATTTGTGATTCTGGAATCAATCTACCTGCCTGCCTATTTATTGGTTGTAAACAGACTAACCGATTTCAAGGTGAGTAACTTACATTTTATTTTCTATCGAGGGATTAAACAAATTAGTTCCCTTCTTTGCGACATTCTGCCAAATGAGTGTAACAAGCCCTAATACAGTGTGTAAAACGTGCAATTCTTCAAGGAACAGAAATCAAAAGGGCCGTTGTTCAGTAAAATTGCCCCCAAGGTGGACAGTGTTAATTCTCACTGGTTAAAAGTGATAACGAATTCAAAAACATGTGTTAGTAGAGTGACTAACGCTTTTCATAATAAGTTTAGTTGAAGGTAATTTCATGTTGCCTACACGCTAAGCAACAATTCAGTTTCTCTCAGATGTGTGAGCACATTAAATTGAATGCATTAAAAGCCTACATCTGTAAATTGTTCTTCAATGACCAGTCAAAGGCGATTGAACTTGAAATGAACATGCATTTGCCAATTTAGAAGGAGTGAGTTCTTCAACCTTTTGTGTGATTTAAATATATTATTGATTTTTTAAATCAAAGATACTGATATGTAACAACATGATTTCATAAAATTAGAATGAGACCTAGAATAATAGCAACTTCAGGTCTTTCCCATTTGCATTTGACAATGCTCCAGTGGCTTAAGGTGGAATTTTGTGCATTTCTAAAAGTTTCCTTTTTAAGGGGTTTGCATATGGAAGATTTTCATTTCATAATTGCAGACAGCGATTTCAAAATTCTGGCATTTATTTTGCGAAAGTCCAGGAGGTGCATTTTTTTCGCCAGTTAAGTCCAATTGCACTGAAAAGTCTGTAAAATTGGGTAAATAAAAAATGACAGTTATTTATAAATAAGGATTATAGATTTTCAAACATATTTTGGAAAACGGAAAGGAATTCGTTATCTAGCACTCTTGATAATTATCTGCACACTTTTCATGGAAATAGATACGATATCTTATTCCTGTTCAATAGAATTCGATCGCTTATCCATCACTCCCTATTTTTTAAAGTTTTTTTTTAATTGTTAGCCAAGCTTAAGAGTGAAATCAAAGACACAATAAAACTCTTCAGAAAGGTGACAAGTAAACATTTTTGACAAGGTATACTGTAGAAACTGGATGGATTTGTTCAGAGCTATATGTTGCAAATAGCGAACGTGTATCATCACCTTTTGGAATAAGAACTTTGTACCTAGAAACAAATATAGCTAGCATTTTGCATTTGCTGTCGACTTAAAATACTTGAAAAAACAGACCATCCTTGCGGCTTAGCAAGAGTTTTCTACTTTGAATTGAACAAGAAATTTCGATTTTCTCGTATATCTTATGTATCTCAAATCATGAAGAAATGGATAAGATTTCTTTTCTAAACAGACCTTTGCCTGTTTTGCAGCCTTCGTTTAGGTTCACGAAATCTGATTAAAGTTAAACGCCTATAACTGCGATTAAGCAAGCACGGATTAGTTGTGATTTTGCAATTGACTTATCGTAATGAACCTTACCTTTCCCTTAGCACGTGCTACGTACGTTGCATCTTTGCACCCTATACAAGGCTTAGCCTAAGATTTGCTCTTACTAGCAATTTCACAGCTCACTTGTAATATTCCAATTTTCTTACAATTCCTGTTTTATACAGCTGCTAGTATATATGATGTTTGCTGTCTTTCAAAATATCAGTTCCCTGCCGATTGATTTGTAGATTTGCCTTCAGCTGTTCCCATTTGTTTACATAGTTTTCCTTTGAAATATCGTGACGCTTTTCAGTTGGTTGTTATACCGAACATGCTACCGTAGGTCTTTACCCAAAAAGCAAAACAACTGCCATTTTCAATCTTGTTCTTTAAACCAAGTAATACTTAATGATCGCGGAATTCCCTTCAATATTTGGTATGCGCCAATACAATTTTTGAGGCACATTTTTATTTTTGTTAAAGGCATCTCAATATTTACTTTTATATTCCCACCTTTTCTAGATATATTGATAAAGTTTATTTTTCCTAAAATAAGAACCAATGATAAAGTGCTTGACATAGTGGTCATTAAAAAGTGGTATTTTTGTTACTTGACCATATGTAAATGGTACGCTGTCAAGAAGCAAAACAAACAAAATAAGGAAAAAGTTGCGAAATAAAGCAAATGCGACAGACGTTTAATTATTGAAAAGGCCCAGCTAATACTAAAGCAAGTGGTGTCATTTGCTTCTTTTCACGTGAAAAGACAGTGAAAGAGAATTTTAAACATATAGAATGATTTATTCCACCCGGACCACAAAATTACAACTGTAGAACTTGCAATCAGAGAAGGAAGTGGTTGGACATGTTCATAGTGGTCTTCTACCAAAATACATGATATATTTATCCAGAATTTTAGACGCCACTTCAGAAAGGAGTAGAGTGAAAGAGTGAAGAGGCCTGGTAACGATAGCCGTCCAATACAGCAGGCTCTCATCGCACCCCGCCGCTGCGGTCGTTGGGAGTGATGAGAGCGGCTGTAGTCGCAGGCTACGTTAACGAATGCAGCCATGTTTTAGAACGTGTACTTTGGTGTATTTCCATCCAAACTTCGTCAAACTTATTACGATTGCTACTTTTGACATGCTCTTTTATGTGACAGACTATTTCGTTGTGATGGATTAGCAGCAATATTTTTATTCGGTCCGTCTCTTCTGCTCGTTTTGAAAGTGCAGAATTACTTTTCAAAAAAGTAGCGGGTTGATTTTTAAAGTGGCGTACTCAAACTGTACTTAACTGCGGTTTGAAATAAATTGCGTTCAGACGAACGACGTGAGATTTAGCAATTTGACAAAACATAGAGTTTGGTCGGAAAACTTGCAAAAAGGGAATTTTTTTAACACTCTTACAAGGTCTATTTCATCTCGGCAGATATGTAATGATAACAAAGATTTTTGTGCCCAAATAAATCGCAGCCATCATCCTGTCAATACTATCTATGGTACAGTGATGGATGGTTCAGAATGTATTGCAAATGGTACTTTTTTTTAAAGAATAGTCGTCGAGCTTGTAAAATGAAATGATCGTGAAAGCATTTTTCTCGGGCGTTCGAATTCGCTCGTTCAATCAACTTAAAAATTAAAACTTGGAAATTTTTTTTATCCATTTTAAAAAGATCGTAAAACAGAAATACAATTTTTTCAAAAACATTACCATGCTAAAATGTGATGTTATTTTACAGTATGTGACACATATTCAGTTATTTTGGGAAAATGAAAGGAAATCTTTTAATATTGAATTTTAAAAAATTCATAGTAATAGTAAAAAACAAACTAAGGTAATTTTTAAGGTTGAAACGTTGTTCGAAAATGTTTGTGCCTTTTGTTGGAAAAAGGAAGATTGTATATCACGTAGGGCCAAGATATTATTTGTGGATTGATTTACTCAAATTAAAAGAAAAATAAAGAGCAATATTGTACAATGAAAATTGGCGCGATGTGCGCGGAGGTCTCTGTTAACCCTATTTAGCCTGGGGAGGGGGGGGGGTGGTACATTGTGCCCGCGCTTACTTCAACGAGTTATAACCTTTAAACAGCTGGACAAATTATCACCAAATCTCGTGACTTTTCACTAAATTTATCAGAGAAAATTTTCCTGTGTCAATGACGTGTCTATGATGATTGACACGTTTGTAAGAAGAAGATAATCCTTTACTTTTTTGTGCTTGTTTTGATTAAATATGTTTCTTACAACAAATTCATATAGTTTTCGATGTCATCATTGTCAACTGTATGACTGTGAAAATGAATTTCTTACTGTCTTCACATACCTTTCATATACACGAACTAATTATAACGTGCTGCCGATTTTCAAAATCGTCTTCCTCAAGCGATGTATCAGTCCTTTTGAACATTAAATATCATTATCATATCCACGAACGAAGACTTAAGGTGACCAGAAAGTAATAGTTTTGAAGTTTCAAACACAAATACGTGCTATCCGCAAAATGTGACTTTTTAACACTAAAAAGGTAAGTGAAACATAATAAACATGCACACGTTAATTTGCGAACTTTATTGGTGATTGCCGGCATCGTTGACATCATAATGAATACTACGGAACATGTAAATTGGAAACAAAGTACATCGGTCGAAAAATTATTTAAGAAGCATTTCTCCAGAGGCGAATGATACCGTCCGTCTTTATACGCCTCGCAGCTGCACAACCTAACTTGTTTCCAATTTGTACAATCATTGTGCATATGTCCCTTTTTAACATCCAAATTATGTTCAAGGACGGAAACTATGAACTGCTAAAGATGAGGCCTGTCATCTTCCAAACACGACTTCGATTTTTCTGCGCAAATTAACTTTCGAAACTGTTCAATCTAAACTACAGGTAAAATAAATAAAGTGGAACGTAACAAAAATCGGAAAATCTGCCCGGAAGGCATTAAACGTCTCAGAAATACATTGGCAACCACTGGGTAAATTAATTCCAGCATTTACGTGAAGCCGGCAGCAGCTAGGAAATTAGGGAAATAAGCCTTTCTTCTAAAAATATTATTTATGCAAGAGAGATTGAACTTTCGTATTGAAACAACCTGAGAAAACAGAAAGTGGCATTGTTAAAATTTTCCTTGAATTAACTCGTTGGGTACACCTGGTATGACAGCAGAAAAAAAAAGCGTCGCTTGAAAGAACCATCACTATCACTAAACAAGAACATACTCACAGAAATAAAAAAAACTATTCCACCATATACCTTTTCCAGAGACCTTGCAAATGTACAGACTATTCGCTTTCCGAGTTCAATATTCTTTTTTCCTTCAGTCTATAAATGCCAGCATCGATATCACTTTCCGATCGGTGATTAGAATTGTCATATTTTGTTTTGCATAATGTCAGTTTAAAAATGAATCCAAAGCAAACATGCCACGAACATGTAAAGTTGGGAAAAAAACTCGATAAACTAAAATGTCACGTACCAAAATTCTCTGGACCAACAGCTCGTTCTTACCCTTGTGTTTGTGTAATTAAGTTTTTTTCCCTGAATTCATGATTTAGCACATCATGTCTAATGAACATTATTGTGCTCGGTGTCTAGAATATGCCAAATTAATGTGTTTTCCTTATATTGCTTAAAGCAGCTGCACCTTGGAATACTACAAAGAACTAATATCATTGAAAGAAACATCGATCAGGTTACTTTGAAATGCACACTAGAAATGTCGTTTTGTATGCAAGATCTACCAAATATGGTGAAGTGTTTTTCCTTAAGTTATTGTCCCAGGATTCAGAGACGTATCATTGCATCTTTAGTAAGGCGCAAAGTTAATATTTTTTCCTATTTTTTATGTTTGAAACAAGATAATCTTAATTTGTAACTGTGGCTGTTTGACAATACTGTGTTCTGCAACGGGGATATACGTGTTCAATTCAGTAGAGCGTGGGCCAGCTTCTGTGAAATGGAAGATGGATGCAATAAAAATTCTTAATATTGCTCATTATCTCCAAAGTTGGGATATGGGTCAACTTATTTCATTTATTTGTGTTCTACAAAAGTTTATTATTACTATTCGAACTTCTCGTATGTTTTTGTTGCGTTTGTATTACAGTTTACACCATTTCTTGGAGACTTTTCTGATTGTTAATCGTGCTGCTTTTTTATCTAGATTGCATGTAATGCGCAATAGAGAATATTGGAGGAGAATTATTGTTAGAGTTAGAGTTAAAATGAATCACTTCACCAAATGATCTGACAAAAAAAGTGCTAGAAAGGAGATCTAACCAACTGTCTGCACGACGTTAGATAAATTGTCATAACTACTTTCTGGCCAAGTTAATCTAGGATAACGAAAAACATAAATGAGATAAGAAGTGGAAACCTATAATCCGAACACAGGTCGATGGAGTTAAGTAAATAAACTCGACCCAAAGAGAGGCTGGCACCCTTCCGTACAGAATAAGTAAAACGTAGAGAAACCTTTACAGTGATAAAGTTTAAAACAGAAAACCACTGTGTTGGAAAATGTATAACTAAAAAGTAGGCGCGACCATGCTTGCTTCAAGTTGTCTGAACTGCGTCAGTACGTCTTTAATGGTAAAAAACAATTCTTCGCCAGTAAAAACGAATTAGTCGTAAACTTGCAGGTTGTGCACTGTTTTTTCGTTTCTTGTTCTTTTTGTATTTTGTTGTTGTTGTTGTCATTGTTGTCGTGTGATTGCAAATTAAAAAAGTAAAAAAGAAAAAATTTCGAATTAAAACTGACACCGTCATAATAAAACCAGCGCTGCGGTACACAGAGAGGAATACATTGAAATTAAAAATGTGTTGTCGTTTAACTTTTCTTTAAACGAGTGTGTAAATA
Source organism: Siderastrea radians (assembly GCA_964017195.1). NCBI lineage: Eukaryota > Metazoa > Cnidaria > Anthozoa > Scleractinia > Rhizangiidae > Siderastrea > Siderastrea radians. Next base: position 7,640,655 of record OZ024890.1, on the reverse strand, counting down.
TCAGTGCATGGTGATTTGAGGGAAAGCTGATTTAAAAACGTACCTCCAAAAGATAATTTTGGCCTGTGCCGTTGTTACTCTGTGCTGTAATATTGCGTACAAGCAAGCTACTAGCGTAAATAATAACGATCGATATTTGGCATTACTTCTCGGATAACCGCCGAGCAGCTGCGTCTTTTATTCGCTTTTTACAGTTTAAAAGCGTTGATAGTTAAAGTTGTCTAAGTCGTGTCATTTTCTTCTTAGTGGCATAATTAATAGTTTGTTTCTTACCAGTGCAGATGTGTTTTTGCTTTGGATAAAATAGGCTCTAAAATAGGGCTTTTTGGAATTATCTAGTCGATATAAGCAGCAGTCACACAAGATAATTGGTTTACTTTCCTTACGCTCCCGAAAGGAGGCATCAACATAAAGCATCCATTTGTGATCCGCGACCTAGATAGCATTTCCTTTGGTTTATCAGGCGCGTTCATCTTTAGGCAACGAACAATATTTGAAACCAAGTCACACAGCTGAGAAAATCATTCATGCCAAAATTCCCCGAATAACATCTCTCAAGGAGGAGTTCCTCTGGTGTTCTTTCACCGATGCGAGGGGCGTTGCTTGGCATTTTTGCATTATGTGCCTTGTTGGCCAGCTGGGGGTGAGTTGGGGGTGGAGGTCAGCCATGGGTGGGAGGGGGAGAGGGGGAGAAGGACATAAGGAGCTGAATTAAGCCTTGCTAATAGTTCCTCTTGATAATATTAATAATATTGACTGAAAAAAAAAACAGATAGTTTGTCTACTAGGCGAAATTTTGATTTCAAAAGACTCTACAGTCAAAACACTGTAAGTCCTTACATTACTCCCCTAAGTCCTTATATTACTCCCCTAAGCCTCGTAGTGACGTCTATTGTTTTAAGATGAATTTAATATATCGAAATTGGGCTACTGTTTGGCTCAGGAACTCTTTGGGAAAGCTGATTCACGTTCAATTAAGATTATTTTGAGTTATCAATGAAATCAGGCAGTTAATATTTTGTAAGCTGCAGCAATTAACTTCTCATCTCCTGGCCATCGAAAACACAGTTCTAGAGACCACCAAGCTTCAACTGATAACTTTGTTGCTAATTGTCAAGAGCAATGTGCTCACTCAAAACCGAGTCAGTGATTGGTTGACAATTTCGCGCCATTTTTTTAAGTTCCTCCCTGTGATGTATTCGCCTCGTTCACAAGGCAACCTCGTTTTCACGTGCCATGTGCTTGCGTAGTCAGCCATGTGAGTTCTAGTTGAACAAGAAAGCCCATTGGGCATTTTAACCGGTCATTCTGACCCTCCCCGCCCCTAGGTTTCACAAATGTTAGCGCGATCTTCTCTTTTTACGAACCGGCGTGACGAAAAGTGTGATTGTGTGACACAATATTTTGACTATAGCGGTACTGGATGACGTAATGTTTAAACTTTGATGACTCAGCTTGTCTTTCTTATCGCTTTATTTGTGCTGAAAAACGCAAAATCACTCAAACGTTGAATGTCGATATGAATTCGTCCACAACTGAGAATGCTCACACAGGGACGACGAAGTATTTACTGTTGTGCCTAGACCTTAAATACAAACAGTGAACATAGCAGTAGAATCAAAATATAACGCTTGATAAACACGAGCTCGAGCAGATCGTCAGAGTATGGGGCACGTCAAGATATCTCATGACGTGATGTTTAAATCCAGTTTGCTAACCCGGTAAACAAGCGAGCGGAGACGAAAGTCGCCCACGTCTTTGAAAGCTAACGCGCCTGTCGAGCCGCAATCGATTTCGCGCTCACTCGCCTGTTTTTCTTTTCCTTCACTTTCTATCTCTGAACGGAAAGTGAGACTGCTCGTAGCCTTTAGCGAACACCACACGCAAACCACACAAATCCGTCGATAATATTCAGATATTTTCGTTCTTTCAATGCAAAAAGACTCGTAACACCTGCCTTATTAATTAATCTCCTTATTAGTGACGATTCCTTCGTATCAACTTCTCGCCTCAAATAAACACTCATTTCTCTCCGTTAACAAGAACTATCATGTACTGATGTGCAATCAACTAATATTGCATCATCATACTAGTATCAATTCCTTCTCTTCCTAGCCCACGCCGGCAAAACGCAACTGTCCTTTTTGTCCGCTGCGAAATACAAGTTAGCCAATCAGAAACCTTACAATCCACTTCGCAAACCACCCCCCCCCCCCCCACCCCATAAAACGCCAAGGGAAACTGCCTCTCACGCAAAACGCAACTTTCAAAGCAAATCACATTCACAGAAGCGTGATATGCTCCTGACATTCACAAATCCTTCTGACTCCCACATTTTTACACCCCTCAAAATGTCAATCCCAATAAAAAAAACTCCTGCCCTAAAAAAATTTTCACCATAACCACTAACTAGATCAGACAACACAGTCAATTTCGCATTCAATCCTATTTTCGCATTCAATCCTATCAAAAATAATGCACGCGCAAGAAGTGGCGCAAGAAGTTCTTGCGCCGCAAGAACACGCAAGCCCGCGCAAGAAGTGAAAGTGCTAGGTTTTTGCAGTTTACCCGCAAAAACATTCGAAACGCAAGAAGTTGAAAATCTAGCCGCAAGAAGTTACTAATGTTACCGCAAGCCGCAAGAAGGCACAAGAAGTACTGAGGGTCCAGCCGAAGAAACTTGTAGTGCTCGTGTTAGTGTGAGGTATTGCAAAAGTAATGAGAGCGAATCTCGCGCTCTATTCTCTTTGAAATATCACCGAGCTTTCGAGCGATTTTTCGCCGTGTTGGCGTGTTGGCGTGTTGGCGTGTTGGCGTGTTGGCGCGACAATTCGCCAAGTCAAGCCAAAGTTCACAAGGCTAATCAAAAAATCAAGGAAGCAAATGTTCGAACAACCGAAGTATCGAAGAAAATTCACATCACGAAATGGAATATCCGCCAGCTTTCCGACTGGAAGATAAACACCCGGTAAACATGATCTCCGGCACATGACAAAACATGAACAATTTTTTTAAGCGTGTCTCAGATACAGTGATACGGGTTCAACTCAGAACTGACTCAATTCAGTTTTTTATTCCATCCAAGAAATAGAAACAAAAAGGTCCAAAAGCTATAATTGTGGCAAACTGCGCGAACTCTTCTTTGACAGGCAAGACAAGATAAGACTTACACATGCAGGAGGTCATGCCATCGCGTGGGTGAAGTCATCAAGAATCCCTGCATCTTTACCAGTTTAATTTCCGAGCAAAAAAAGGGATACTCGAAGAAATAGCATAGACATATGATTTCAACTACACATTCGCCTTTCGACACAGCTTGCTGCCCGGGGCTTGCTGTCTTGACGGCTTAGAGAACTGTTCATACATTGCGTTACAAAATGTCATTCAAGCAAATCATACCAAATTTGCATACGGCAGATTTGTGTTTACTCAGGTTAGAATTGACGTGCCGAGTTTCTTTCAGATCGCGGAGTTTTAGTTTCCTTCAGACTTTTTTGGTTTACTTCGAAGATTTAAAATGTGATATCGACTTCAGCGTAATGAGTGGAACTATTTTTACAAACATAATGTGTTTTTCCAATTAAGACTTCGGGTATTATTTCTTCTCATCTGAGTGACCATGTTCATTTCTCACACGTGTGAGCGCAACTAATTAAAAGTATTTGTCCGAGTTTAATATGTTGGTGGAAGTACAGCAACACTGAACAGGTGAATGTCGGTTCTTTAATAATGTGACTGATGGACTGTGCTTTGCCATTGTTCCTCATTCAAGTGAAATAAATCGAGCGAAATCTTTCGCGCCCCTAAGCGTACCGCATGTCTGGGACTCCGGGACACAAACAATAACATACGCGTGCTTCGTTTGAGTCTCGTTTCTCCCTAGCCGTTAAAAAATAACTTAGAAGGCGACCAGTGTCAAATTCAGAACCTAGTGAACTCTTTATCGGATAAAAAATTCAAAACCGAAGAAAAAAACTTACAAGGGACCAAATAAACAACTGATTGCAAGTTACAAAGGCAGCCAATTTCGAACGTGCCTTGCGCTATAAAGTGGTCTCTTTTTTACCTTCTCCGGGTTCCGGGTTTTTAAGATGTTAGGGCAAAGACGTTCTTGCGCTTACTTGCGGTCCAGATATCTTACCACAAAGAAGTTCTTGCGGTTTTAACTTCTAAACGCAAAGACGTTCTTGCGGCTTGCAGTATTCAAGTGTAGGCATCCTGCAAGTAGCCGCAAGAAGTTCTCGGCTTGCGGACGCAAAAAGAAGTTCTTGCGCGTGCATTACTTTTGGGCTGTATTGTACAAAAAACCCCAAACTCAAACAACCCTTCGCCTTTCATATCTTAAATACTGTAAATTAAAAGACAAAAACATAGGAAGGTAACATTCAGAAGACTAACATGCGCATGCGTCTTATATAAGACAGTACCGCTCTTGAGTACCCGTACCACAAGCTTTACAGCACTTTCGTCGTATATTAAGGCAACTTGCTTTCACCAAAAACCGTGTCCATTTTATCGTCGCCATCATGGCGACGGCCGGTTAATAAATATTCTTTGGTTCGTTTAGCTGTTCCTTTACCTGTTTTACGATGCGTTAACGTCCAAATACGCCACAGTGGCGACGAGGTAAACTGGAGAACGTCCAGCCAACGACGGAAAGCGGAAATTTATCGACGAATACAGCTGTTGAGCGAACGACGACCAGTCAAGCGCCTGAAACACGAAACGGAGCGAGCGCTATGGCGGGCAGACCACCGTTCGATGGCTTCAACCCAGACTCGGAAGATATTGAAAGCTACCTTGAGCGTTTGCAAGAATATTTCATTGCTTACGATATTAAGAGCGAGACGGAAACTGCTGCAAAACGAAGAGCGATTCTTCTAACATCCATTGGCAGTAATGTTTATCGAGTGTTGAAAGATTTATCCTACCCGAACGCCCCAAACACGAAGACTTTTGACCAGCTATCAACGCTACTTCGCAGTCATTACAAGCCTACTCGCTCAAAAGTCGCGGAAAGATACAGGTTCCATTCTGCTAACCAGCGACCGGAGCAATCCATTGTCGATTTTGTCAGAGAGTTAAAACGCCTTGCGGGAACATGTGAATTCACAAACGAACAGTTGAACGATAGTCTACGTGATCGCTTTATCTGCGGTCTTCATTCGGAGCAAATTAAACGGAAGCTACTGTCGACAAACTTCACATTTCAGGAGGCAGTGGATACTGCAATTGCCCAAGAAACAGCGCAAAAAGATGTCCGTGACCTTGGTTCGAATTCTCAGAGCGAGAATCCGGCGAGCGTAAACAAGGTCAAACGCGACAATTTGTCGTCACGCAATCGCACTTCAGCGCCGGATCGACGTCACGGCAAAAATGACAAACAAACCCAGCTAACGGGGGTTAAGCAACGATGTTTTCGCTGTGGATTAACCAACCATTCTTCGAACAACTGCAAATACAAGGATTCAGAGTGTTTTCGTTGTCATAAAACGGGTCACTTGCAGTCTGAGTGTCGCAACACGAAGTCACCGCGCCAGAAGGCGGAGAGAAAACAACGTGTTCGTCACGCTGATCAGGATTCAGAAGCAGAAGTGTCGGAGGAAACCGAAGATGAATTTTTCGGCTCGATTTTCAGTTTGGATGGCGTACACCATACTGAGTCACAGAACTCAGGCATTTCGGCTCCAGCAGTCAAAGTTCCTGTTCGAATTGAAGATGTTGAATTTCAGATGGAAGTGGACACCGGAGCAGCCGCATCTATCCTCAGCTATGCAGATTACGAACGGTATTTCAAATACCTGGCACTAAGGCCGGTGGAAAGATCGTTTCACGCCTATGCGGGCACACCGCTGGACATTGCAGGACAGATCCTGGTTGATGTAGAGCACAATGACCAACACGCAACGCTACCATTACTTGTTGTGCGCGCAGAGCGATACGCCCCTCCATTGCTTGGAAGATCCTGGATGACAAAAATTCGTCTGGACTGGAGAACTCTCTTTTCACCTCCAAACGGTCAGTTCTCGGTTAAGCAGAATGAGGATGTACGGATGGAGCGCCTCAAGGAACAGTACACTGACATATTCAAGCCCGAGCTAGGAACTGTTAAGGGTGTCACAGCAAAACTTCACCTGAAAGAAAATGCAACGCCAGTATTTCAACGCGCACGCCCAGTACCCTACGCACTACGTTCTGCCGTTGAGGAGGAACTTAAGCGCATGGAAAGCGAGGGTGTTCTCAAGCCTGTAGAAGTGAGCGATTGGGCTACACCTATTGTTTGTGTTCCCAAGACCGACGGATCAGTGCGTATTTGTGGTGATTATAAAGGCACGGTTAATCCAGCAATCCAGACAGAGCAGTTTCTCATCCCGACATTGGAGGAGATTCGGGGAAAGGTGTCAGCATGGAAGAAATTCACGAAAATTGATCTGAATGGAATGTTAGCAGCACTGACTAATTTCATTCCAAAGCTTTCAACCCTCGCTCACCCCCTGTACGAGCTTCTGGGAAACAATGCGTGGAATTGGACGCCAAAGTGCGAACAAGCCTTCAGTGACTTGAAACTAGCGCTATCTTCAGAGACTGTGCTTGCACATTACAACCCCAGCCTTCCAGTGGAGTTGTTAGTGGACGCCTCACCATACGGATTGGGTGCTGTCATCATGCACGTGTATCCCAATGGCACACGACGCCCTATTGCCTATGCGTCACGAACACTGAATGAACACGAGAAACGCTATGGTCAAATTGATAAAGAAGCATTGGCTATTATGTTCGGGCTAAAGCGGTTTCATTTATACCTGTATGGTCGACACTTTACAATTCTGACGGACCACAAGCCTCTAGAGCGAATCTTTGGCCCCAAGACAGCCATCCCTTCCTTGGCAGCCATGCGTCTACAGCGTTGGGCTATCATTCTGTCAGCCTTTGACTACGGCATCAGATTTATTCCTTCAAAGGAAAACGCAGTTGCTGACGCATTATCACGATTACCCCTGCCATAAACGACATAAAATCAACATGGAATACTATCAATGAATTACTTGGTAAAAAGAAATCTAATACTGATCTACCGAGATCTTTTTTAAATGATGACAATGAAGAAGTCAGTGATCCAAAATTAATTGCAAATGATTTCAATGATTTTTTTGTTAATGTTGGACCAAATCTTGCTAAGAAGTTTAATTGCAATAATGATGAATTCTATAAATTTCTAAAAGGAAGTTATAATGACTCTATGTTTTTATATGATACGAACAGCGACGAGATAAATAAAGTAATAGGCAAAATGGTATGCAAGTCTAGTTGCGGCGTTGACGAAATTAATAGCAAAGTTATGAAATATGTGGCCCAATATATATCAATGCCATTGTCGCATATTTTTAATTTAACATTTGAAACTGGTAAAATCCCAGATGATTTGAAAGTAGCATTAGTAACACCTGTATACAAATCATCTGAAAAAAATGTTTATTCAAATTATAGACCAATTTCTGTCCTTCCGTGTTTTTCTAAAATCCTTGAAAAGCTAATGTATAAAAGATTAATTGGTTATATTCGTAAAAATAAAATATTAACTGATTGCCAATATGGATTTCGAGAAAACAGCTCAACTACATATGCGGTAATAGAACTTGTTGATAAAATAACAAAAGCCATTGAAAACAACGAATTCACAGTCGGGATATTTCTTGACTTATCAAAGGCATTTGACACTGTAAATCACGATATTCTTCTAAAGAAACTTTATTTTTATGGTATACGTGGCAATTGTCATGCATGGATAAAGGATTACCTTTCTAACAGAAAACAAATTGTCAAATATAATCAGACAAGATCATCTGAACAAGTTGTTACTTGTGGAGTTACACAGGGATCTATTCTTGGTCCGTTACTATTTTTAATCTATATAACTAACCTAAACAACTCAACAGATAATTTGTCTACTATTTTGTTTGCAGATGACACTAATCTCTTTTGTTCAGGAAAAAATATACAAGAACTTGAATCTACAGTAAATGCGGAGTTAGCTCGAGTCCAGGAATGGTTAACACTGAATCAACTGACTCTGAATATTAAAAAGTCAAATTTTATTATTTTCAAATCACACAAAAAACAGTTGATTAGACAAATGAATCTTAGATTAAGCGGAAATGAATTGCAGAGAGTTGAAGAAAGCAAATTTCTAGGAATTATAATTGATCAACACCTAACTTGGAAGAACCACATTGATTATGTCACCAAAAAGATTATAAGAACTACAGGTTTGCTTTGTAGGATTCGTTTTTACGTAAACCAAACCCATTTGAAAATGTTATATAATAGTTTGATTTTCCCATATCTTCATTATGGAAATATTGCCTGGGCCAATAACTACCCCACAAGGCTTGACAAGTTGTTTAAATTACAAAAGAAAGTATTGAGAATTATAACGTTTTCACCATACACAGCACCATCACTTCCGCTCTTTACACAGCTGAATCTTTTAAATATATACCAAATTAATGATTTCTTAATCGGCTCCTTCAGTTTCAGTCTTAGCAATAAAGTACTTCCACTCTATTTTAGTGACTTCTGCTTAGAAAATGCGCAAGTTCATGAATATAATACTAGAAACTCAAAGCAACTTCATAAAACTTATAACAGAACAAATTACGGAAAATATTCGACAAGAAACAAAATAATTGACTTTTGGAATAGAATACCTTTGTTTATCAAACACTCAGTGTCTTTAAAAATTTTTAAAAAGAAACTGAAACAATATATTTTATCCTTAGCAGCGATAGCTCAGTAAAAATAAAAAATAAGAAATTACTTAATTAGAGTGATCTTAATATTGTACATGTATAAAATCTTACTACTGTAATCTTACTACCTGACTGATACAAATTGAATGTATTTTTTTGATAATTGTTACAAAAGGGGGACTACTTTGTAAAAGCCCGTGAGGGTTTCTATAGTCTTCCTCCCAAGTTATTAAATTAGTATTCATTCTAATGTACTTAAATCACTTCATGGGAAATAAACATTCATTCATCAACGCTAAGTGGTGAGAATGCTATGTTCAAGGTTGAAGAATGACTGATAGACTCGCTACCCATCACACATAAGGAGATAAGTCACGCAACGCGAGTAGACCCTGTCCTATCAAAGGTGTTGGAATTTGTCAGGCACGGGTGGCCACAACATGTTGAAGATCCACGCCTGAAACCCTTATACAATCGTCGATTTGAATTGTCAGTTGAGGAAGATTGTCTATTATGGGGGTTAAGAGTTATCATCCCTACCCGCTATCAGAAAGATATGCTGGAAGAATTGCACACAGGTCACCCAGGCATGAAGATGAAAACGGGCATTATCTCATTATCGTTGATGCGCATTCCCGCTGGCCAGAGATCTTCTTTATGGCACGAAATACCTCAGCTAAGGCAACGATCACCATCTTACGAGAA
>OZ024890.1:7591200-7626200 GCA_964017195.1 Siderastrea radians | reverse complement strand
GTTATTACTACGGATCCAAAGTTATTACTACGGATCCAAAGCTTTTACTACGGATCCAAAGTTTTTTCTACGGATCCAAAGCTACTACTACTGATCCAAAGCTATTACTACGGATCCAAAGTTTTACTCCGAATCCAAAGTTCTAACTCCCGTCCGGTTCCAAAGTTCCAATGATTTAATGAACCACGTGACCCCGCGTCCGTGTTCCAATATGGCGGACCTGTTGGAAGAAGATGGAAGTGTAGAAGCGGTAAGTTTTTCTCCATTACTTTGCCCTGATTGTCGTGACAGACTTCATTATTATATAATTAAGTACCAATTGGAATCTTTGAAAGCGGGCAAGCTTTGGATAGTCCGAAGAGAACATTGCTATCAGTGTTGTTCTCGATGTTCAATTCTGTTCGTCACTGATAAACATCATGACAGTTGGTTAATTGTTGGTTGTTTCTGATCTTGGTGTTGCATTCATTCGGTGCATTTGTATTATATTATGTTTTACCATTACACCAACTGTCAAGTACTGAAAAGTTTACGCAATAAAATGCGCTTATTTTTTGAAAAGATGAAGTGAGCTCAAGTCAGTTCGCACTGTTGGCCGTCCTTGTTAAAAAGTAACCAACCGGACAAAAATGTCTGTTTTCTTGACTTCGAATCCAGCAATTTATTTCAGCAACCATAAAATGCATAATCATGACGTATTGATAATTGCAACAGTAACATTGCTCTGTTTCCATGTAGGCCTCACTTGCATAACACCTTTTCAACGCCACTGGCCAAAAAGTTGACACTCTTTCATTAGTGAGTTCCATGGCTCATAGGTCATAACCACTTGATTTTTTACACAAAAGGGACTATTTTTATACATTAATGATATTTATATTATTTTTTATTTATTATTATTTTTCTGCAACCTGCAACCTGCCAACCTCGTTCCCAGGGTCCCTCAGACCCTGGAAACGAGGTTGGTACCCTTTAACCAGCAGTTTACATCCTCCCTTATGAAATATTCTTCTTCTTCTGTGTGTTAACCAGGTATGTGACTTTTTAAGTAAGCGTGGCGTCGATCATAGCATAGTGGAAAAGTTTAGAGCAGAAAAGGTGAGATTATGATTGAAGTTTGATTAATATATAATTTTTTCCTTACTGTGGAACTGGTCATTATTTATAGAGGGGGGGGGGGAAGAGGGAGGGGCTCACAGGTGTTTTGATTGGTTCGGGATGTGGGGGGCATAGTTTTTCGGTAACGAGGCGGGGGGGAGTTAAGTTTTGTTGAGGTTCTGTAAAAGGGACTATGTTAGACTGTTCACAGCCTTTCTATGTTCTCAGATCGTTGTAGCCGCAAGCTTACTGGAACTCAGGGTGAAGCACGAGCGTGGGGGTAGGGGGCAAATTTTATCTTTCAGATAAATTTTTTCCCTCCCCACTCCTGCCTCCATAAAATAATGACCGGTCCCGTAGTAATAATATATCAATTAAAGTGAAGAGTGGGACTAGCTGATGTCGATAACTCTTCAGTTTCAAGCTACTGCCAACCAACTCTTTAGAGTATATTTTTCAGTTTCAGTTTTTTGAGTGTATTTTTCAAAAGTTAGTTGACATTAAACACATTCAGGTGCAAAGGATTATTTGTAGCAGTTAAATTTTTCAAAAGTTAGTTGACATTAAACACATTCAGGTGCAAAGGTTTATTTGTCGCAGTTAAATTTTAATTTAAGATGAAATTGTTTTAAACTTGGTTATAATTTTTTTAACTAGTTAGTTTTTTCACCTGGTTAATTCTTTTCTTGCTAGTTAATAGATTACAAACTAGTTATTTTTTTAAATTTTAAATTGAGGTTAAGGTTAGAGTAAGGCTTATGACTAGTTTTAGGGTTAGCACTAGGGTAAGGTTAGGACTGGAGTTAGGGATTGGAATGGGGTTTAAATTTAGGGATTTGGATTGAATTTACTGTCCTTGTTAACAGTAAGAACTTTTGTGTGCTTGATTAAAATCACAATAATCTACAATTCGTTCATTTGGCCTAAACCTGGTTTTGGTTGGGAAGTGTAATCGTTGTTGCTTTAAGTCTTTTTCAACATAATTTGTGAGGTACATTGATCAGAAATTTTAACCTTTAGTTTTCTCCTGATTTCACAGTTTGACTGCGCCGCTGTGCAATACAGCACAGAAACTTCCCTAAAACAACTGGGATTAAAACTGGGTGATGCATTCGCCCTGAAAGCTTTTGGAGAGAAGAGAATGTCACAAGATGAAAAACAACAAGAAAACAAAGAGGAAAGGAAGAGAAAGTTACTAGATATCTTACAACGGAAAGCTGATAACTCTAAACCCAAGCGCACAAAATTAAGCTCTGGTAAGACCTCGGCGAAACCGAAAACACGGCGAATTCTACTAGGCATGATGAATTATGATGCGAAGAAAAAGAAATACACAAGGGTTTCATTGGTTAAAGGAGGTGGCACTAGAAAGGTAGACCTACCTTTGGACTTCAACAAAGAGGATGTAATCCGATACGCCGTCAAGCTCTTCCTTCCAGAGGTTGAATACACAGGTTCCACTTCAGACGTCATTTACGAACTAGCAAACTTCAAGCAGGAACCAGTGTCCGACCTTGTAGATTCCAACAATACAGTGCATGCATTCACAATCCAGAAGTATTGTGAATTGTGCAAAACCCATCAGTTCAACCTGTACCTACTCGTAAAAGAAAATCGTGAGGTAGAAGATGAAGAAGGTAAAGAGGACGACAACGATTTGTTGATCCCCGTGTTTAGTATCCCTGTGGAAGAGGAGATTCCCAATCTGTCTTTAGAGGCAAGTCAACCTGATGTAAGCAGTACTCTACAATCTTCAGCAGATAATCGGAGCAACCACGCTTCTAGGTCTCTGGTGGATCTACGACTTGAAAGAAACAGCAACATAGCAACACGAGATCCTCTATCCACATGTACTTCTACTGAAACTAATCTAAACTGGAACTTAATTGGATCGAGTTGTGACAGGCTTCAGCTGCGAGAAGAGCAGCAAAACGCATTTGAAAAGAGTTTGAAAGCAGATCAAGAAGCAGAAGCTAACAAAAGGGAAGCAGCTCAACGTCAAGAGTCTTTGGAATCCTTGAGATCTGCCAGACTTTCTCGTGTTCCTCGTGAACCAGAAGAGGAGTTAAATGAGGAAAAAGTGACAATTTCAATTCGACACCCTTCCATGGGAGCAGTGTCTCGCAATTTTCTACGAAGAGAGAGCATGTTTGGAGTGTATGATTGGTGTGGATCTCTTTCTTTAGAACCAGAGTTCTTTGGTCTGTACACCGCTCTTCCTAGTACATTTATTTCCCCATGTGAACCTGTTACTTCAGTGGCAGGAACTATGCTTTATGTTCACGAACAATCCTCTCCTGTAAGTATGAGTAATGATGAGCTGGAGGTTTCTTTGAGGGGTTTTGGTTTGCCTCGTCCTGTTCCGATCACTGAAGGCCATGAAACAATCCAGATTGAAGACAATGACATATCACTCTGGGATGGTTTCTCAGCAAGCCCCATTCAGGAGGTCAACTTACCTGTGGAGATCATGGATGAGCATTTCAGGTAGGCGTCTTTCTAGTTCTTGTTGACATGTAGTATCGCAAAAGGACCGTGGCCTCTGGGGACGAGAATGATAAAACAGGTAAAAGAATTGACAGAAAGAGACATTTTGTCCAAATTATAACGCGTTCTCTTTTGCGTTCCACCCACCGAACATTTCGGAAAAAATGCGATGAATACATGTGGAGAATAAATTGTGGTTTCAGTGCAACATCTTCTTCAACTGTCGATCAGTGATGAAGACCACCATGTAGAACTTAGCATTCAAACTTTCATTGAACTGTCATAATGGCAAAGAAGTACAAGGTTACACAAGAAGTACTTTGTATTCTTGTATATGCCGGATTCTGTGAAGTAAACAATTTTTCGCTTGCTATGTGATCGACCGGCTTTCGACTTATAATTCTCTTTTTTCCTCTTTTTACTCTAATGATTTCCAAGTCTCACTGCCGATCATTTAGTCGATTTTAAAATCTTTACCGGCTGCCTGTCATTTCGCCACCAATTAAACCTCACAACTTGAATATAATCTGACATAGAAGCTTCCATTATTTCACACTTCACCTGCATTTTACCCCTGGTCCGCAGTTTTAACCTTAGCCTGTATTTTACCTCCGGTCCAGCTTGCACAGTGTTCACTGTGCGGATTCGTACTTTTATATACGCCCGAGCTAAAATGAAACGAACTCACGTCTTCTTTCGACAGCTCAAACTATTTTCATACTTGCCTTTCAGCCATCACAAACGTAGGGTCATGTAATCACCTAACCTAGATGCATCGAACGACAATATTAAAAAACACAAGCTCTAAATACAAACTTTAATATATTTTACTAAAACACTTCACAACACCACTGAATAAAATCGACGCAACCAGATGTACCTAAAACACATTTCAAATTATCTTCTCAAGTTGACCACTTTTCGTGAAAAATACAAAGGCTGCACATCGCCACTCTCTTAATTCGCCATTCAGTGCAAAACATCAACAAAGATGGCCGTCAACAAATGGCTCTCAGAAGTCGATATCTACTCGGATTTACTCGGATATTAGAATCAACTATTTCACTGGCTGTTCATAGTAGCCCCAATCTGATTGGTGTGACATACTAGCTAGCACCATAACACCGTCGGGTTTTTTTATTTTTCATTTGTTTTTTATTTCAACACACAAAAAAACACTACTTACAACTGTCACTTTCCTGCACAAAAACTTTACACCACTTTCTATTTATAAGTATATTACATTACTTTACAATCGAACAATAATTGAGTACGATTTATATACATAGGTAGGGGATATTTACAAAATGACTTATTTTTTTGGAGGAGACATCATTTTCCTATCTCTATGTCTGTCTAGACATTTTCCAGCTGAAATTTGAGTAGAATTCTTTCGACGAATATGGGAAGGAGGATAGCTTTGTTATGCAACTTGCGATGGCTTATGGTTATTTTTAGAAAAAAAACTCAATAAATTGAAATGTTCTTTTTACTTCATTTAAGATCATGCGATGATACCCACGATGCCGCACAATCAGCTGTTTCAGTCGCTGGCCCCACTACAGGAAGAGATATAAGTGATTCGAATATTGAACGCTCTTATGGAACTTATGGGAATCCTACCGAAACAAACGCAGAGGTTACCAGCAACAATCGGGGTGGTTTTCAGAGTCGTATTATAACAGTTCACAGAGGAAATATCAGGCAAGACATGATTGATATTTTCACAGATCCATCAATCATGAACTGTCATATTATGGTGGAAATGATAAACGAGAGGGGTACTGCAGAACAAGGAAGAGGTTCAGGCGTGTTCAAGGACGCGTTAAGTCTTTTCTGGAAAGATGTCTACGATTCGCTCATGTTGGGGGAAGGTGAACGGGTGCCATTCATAAGGCACGATTTCCAGAGAAAAGAATGGGAGGCAATCGCAAGAATCCTGTTGAAGGGCTACCAAGTGCACCAATATTTTCCCCTTCGTTTGTCGAAAACATTTGTTGCCTCTTGCCTTTTCAGTGAATCCGCCCTTTCTGATAATATGCTTCTTGAATCATTCATGCAATACGTCTCGAAGGTCGAGCGCAAAGTCGTCGAAAAATGTGTGAATGGAGAGATCGAGGCTGACGACGAAGAGCTGATTGAATTGCTAAGCACTTTTGAATGCAAGCGAGGTGTAACAAAGAGCACAATCCTAAAAACTGTGATCGAGGTGGCCCACAAAGAGCTGATACAAAGGCCGCAGTACGTAGCAGACTGTTGGAAAGAAATCATCACAACTCTGGCAGATAGCTTTCCCACAGTTGAATCACTGCTGTGTTTTTATGATCAGCTGACTCCAACAAACTCCAAAGTGTTGGATACGATTGAGTGCAAAGCAAACACCCAGGAAGAAAGGGATTCGCTTAAATTTTTAAAGCGTTTCATCAAAGGCCTGGACTCGAGAATGCTGACGACTTTCCTTCGTTTCTTTAGTGGCTCGGATTTGATGTTGTTCGATTCGTGGCAGGTTAGTTTCACCAACACTGAGGGATGCGCTCGACGGCCAATAGCACACGCCTGCAGCAACACCTTGGAACTGCCTTCGACCTATCTATCATTTCCGGAGTTGAGAGAAGAGTTTAATAACATTCTCAAGTCCGAAGATTGGGAAATGGACATTGTCTAATTTGAAGTCACACTTGATGCGAGAAGGGACACATCGCCTCTTCAGCTTGCAAAGAATGTATTATTTTGTGACTTATCCGCATGAACAACTCAGGCAATCAAATACTTTCGTTCAAAAGTCGTGAAAGTTATCACGCGCCGACTATAACACTCGCGTTCTTTTGATGTGGGCGGTGAAACGAGTCGTGCTTTAGTGTTTTAATTAGTTAAAAGTTGTATTCATCGTTCCTGTTGTTGTTTTACCTTATGGGATAAACGGATAATTGTTATAAATTATATTAAATTTTACGTATGATTTAACAGTATTACGATCTCGATGTTGGTTTGTTTATCGATTTTTATCGATTCAAGGGTCTTCAAATAAAAAGTGATTGTGATAATGTATAATGATTGTCAATACGTATTAAGTGCAACAAAATAAAAACATCGCCATTGTCTGGATCGTGGCTGAAAACGATTGGGGAAATGCAAAATCTGGACTAATCATTAGAAGTTAATTCTAACTACGATTTCTCAACCAAGGTTATGTTTTACTGTTAAAACTGTAGTTTCAAGTTCTAAAAAAAGAAGTATTAGGGTACAGATGGATTACAATGTATATCCTAACATGTATTGCCAGAAGTGCTAATGCATGTACTAGTGCCATCAGATATATTTCTTAATCAGGAATATTCTAATTCCAAGTTTTCCTCTCTGGGAAAAGGGTAAAGCGCGTTTAAATCAAGTTTATAAGGTTATGGCATTGTTGCGTTATGGAGTGGAGTTGTAATTAAACTTGACGTTTGTACAACATTGGTACTGATATGCTAGGATAAGTTCCAATAGCATAATTTTACATTAACGTTTTCAAATTCCATTAACTGAAACAAGCAAAAAGTACTTTTTTAGCTTACATGTTGCTGTTATGATATTGGGGTTACTTTTAGTAAATGCTACGGCATTTCCATTATAATCTTACAGTTGATATTTAGTAAACGTAAATAAATGTTTTGAATATTCTATGACCTTTGGAGTATTGATTTTTACGCTTATTAGACTAAATCTCATCCAAGCACATAGTTTTCACTACTTACTGTCTAATTCAGTAAATAACTCCTCTGACTGCCAAATTGGACTCGGCGAACAACCTCATCCAATTTAGAACACCATGTTCAGTAAAACTATTATCTTCACTTCTATAGTGGGGTGGTAAAAGAACAAAGTTGAACTAAGAGCTTCATCTGCGTTTGAAGCCATTCTCTGCGGATCATCTGCTGTTATCAATAATACGACACTCTTTCTCTTACGATATCTATCTGTGCTAACACCTTCTGCAAGAAGGGACACAAAAAAATGGCGTTTTAGTTTACTGTTAGTTTGTGGTAAATTTTCTTCAGTTGACCAACACCCATTAGGTAGCAATGTTCCAAGAGAATGAAATCATTGATTTCGAACCGCAGAGCTCTTAAATATCTTCTATGGAAACGAGAATTTCTAAATAAAGATCTAGTGCGCTTTGAGGATTGCTTGGCATTTCTAGCCCTTTTTCATCCATGATTATCTGTGCCAGCTCTGCAAAGGTATCAGCGACATTTGTATCTGGAGATTCACAACAGACATCCTCCGCTACATCTATGTCAGTTGCTGGGACATCATTTAGATAGGAGCTTGTACCGGTGACTTCAGGCAAAAAATACAAGGTTTCTGGTCTACCCGGGGGAGAGGATTCGTTAGATGAGGGTCTTATCTTGTGAAGATTCCACTCCTGTACCACACGGATTAGTTCATCTTCAAGTAAAGGCATAAAACAAAATAAAAGACACTCCACTTGGATTGGATCGCAATCATTGTATAGCCCTTGGTCCTTCAAATCCTTGAAAAAATTTATCCACCAATCAGTTTCGGAGTGCCTCAGAAACCCCCACCACGCTTCAATCCTCTGATTCGAAACTGATCGTCCGTAAATAAAGCTTTTCTGGCCTGCAAAATCATCTTGGGCATCACAGCGAAAGAAGCGCTGCATAGCCGCCACATTCACATTTTCAGTTCCTTGATCACCACGGATTATACGAGGAACACCTCCTAATTCTTTGACACAATCAAGAAAATATGATGCTACAATTCTTGGGTTGTTATTGCTTCTCCCGACCTTGAGCCACATGATTCGGCGGCTATATCCGTCTATGGCTCCATGAATGCAAAATCCATAAGGTTTGAGTTTATCATACCCATCCATGTGCCAAATGTAATTGGGGCCTTTAGAGCGGTATTGCCGTCTTCGTAACCTACGACGTGAACGTTGTTCCACACCATCAGGATCAAGCGTCTTCAATATAAGACGAACAGACTCGCGATTAATAGTAAAACCATAACGACGCCGTAACCTTTGGTGCATTTGGCGATATCCTAAGAGACTACCACTCCCTCGAAGCTCCCTTTCCACTGCCCTTATCACTTCAGTCGGGTTGCTGTAAGACCGCCTCCTGTATAAACCACTGGCATTAAGAATTCGCTTAAGCTGACGAAGACTGATTTGAATGCCATGGCAAAAAAGTAGAAAGCCCAGAATCTCGCCATAGTCAAATCCAAGATGAAAATAATGCACAATTAGCGAGTCCCTGTCCAGATGTGTAAGGGTAGCAACATGTGGTGGAAGCACTGCATCCACACCATGCGTTGGTAAGAGGATGACAATGCAGAATAGGTAGCCTAACACCATTGCTATTCCTATGAGACAAATCACAGTTAGCTACTTTGCAACCTGAGCTACATAATATATCAAGAACTCGAAGACCCAATACAGTAGAACCCCGCTAAGTCCGATAACTCGAACGCGGTACTATCTCGAACTCAAACCCATTCCTCTTGCGGCCTTGTTTTTCATTCATTTACTACCGGCTACTCGAAGCTGGGATTCGAGTAAGCCGATAGTAAATGACTGAAAAACAAGGGCAAGGGGAATGGGTTTGAGTTCGAGATAGTGGGGAGTTCGAACCGAGTTCGATCGCGAGTTAGCGGGGTTCTACTGTATAACAAATAGAATTGACATTAATACATCACTTTTTATGGAAAACTTTAACACTCGAAATTCAAATGAATGTCCTAGTTAAGGACTTACTTATGTAATAATACCTTTCATCACGATCATAAGGGAAAAGTAGTGGAGAGAAACGTACCGCTTCTACACCAGCTTCAACCTTCCTCCATCAGGTCCGCCATATTGGAACACGGACGCGGTGTCACGTGTTCGAGGGAGGTAGAACTTTACATTTGGATAACTTTGGATCTGTAGTAAAAACTTTGGATCCGTAGTAATAACTTTGGATCCGTAGTAAAAACTGTGGATCCGTAGTAAAAACTGTGGATGCGTAGTAATAACTGTGGATCCGTAGTAATAACTTTGGATCCGTAGTAAAAACTTTGGATCCGTAGTAATAACTTTGGATCCGTAGTAATAACTTTGGATCCGTAGTAAAAACTGTGGATCCGTAGTAATAACTGTGGATCCGAAGTAAAAACTTTGGATCCGTAGTAATAACTTTGGATCCGTAGTAATAACTTTGGATCCGTAGTAATAACTTTGGATCCGTAGTAATAACTTTGGATCCGTAGTAAAAACTGTGGATCCATAGTAATAACTTTGGATCCGTAGTAATAACTTTGGATCCGTAGTAATAACTTTGGATCCGTAGTAATAACTGTGGATCCGTAGTAATAACTTTGGATCTGTAGTTATAACTCTGGATCCGTAATGAAAACTCTGGATCCGTTGTTATAACTTTGGATCCAATGGTACAAAAGCAACAATTGAGTCTGGGGTAAAATCTTTGGATCCAAAGAATGTAATATTTTTCTTTAAGCCAACGTGTTATTTAATATTATTTAGGATGGCACTTACGGGCCACCGTAGTACGGTGGTGAGTTCGGAAAAACTACCCCAAAATATAAGAACCCATTCAGCCTGAGCCCAAAAATTCTAGGTTCTTATACGCGGGTGTTTACTGTATGCCGCTGACTTTAAAGTATGTGATAGGATCATGTGAGTGCGTTAAGGGTGCGTTTCTTTGGGAAAATCCAAATCCGGATTTTTGTATCCAAAAACGGATTTTGCGTTTCTTTACCTAAATCCGAAAATGGATTAATCAGGGATTAGTGATTTGAAGAATCCATACTCCGAGTGGATACATCAGATCAAATCTAAATCCGGATTTTTAGGATTCATGATCCGCGCGTTTCTTTGGGGGACGGATCCGAAAATAGTACATCTGTCAATCGGTCTTCCATGCAAATTTACTGGTCTCGCCATGTTTTCTCTCGATCTTGCGTGAAAAAAACATTCGATCGTGAAAAAGAAAATTCAGGTGATTATTCCGTCCCGTATACTTCAAAAGTTTCGTCCAAAAGTACAGACAGAAACATTGGCACGTCAGGATAACTTTATTTGTGTACCATTTCTGTAATTCAGGGACCAGATTTTGCTAATTGTGAACGCAAATAGCGAGTTAACTTGAACTGATGCAGGTACTGTCCTTGTTAGCCGTTCGACGATCGGAGAACGCAACCCTAATCCCGGCCGAAGTGAAATCGAGATTTTCTCTGTAGTGGACGGACACCAATTTAGCCCCCCCGAAGATTTTTGCAGGGGCATAACCTCGGCCGGGAACTGGTGTACACTTTGACCTCGCTTTCACGTCCGGAGGCGTCTGTGTTGCGAAGAAGCTTGTTTCGAATGAGGGAAGTCTCAGGCTCGAAAAAGCAACGTTTCGCCCAAGGAGTTATTGTTGAGCCTTGACCGAAGTCTTAGAGAAGTATGTACGACTCCTTGGTACATATGTCAACCTGCAGTTCGCCGTTCAGTTGGCAAACCTTCTCGCCTTCGATGAAGAACCACTCGGCAGACAACACTCAAATTTATATGTCCGTGAAAGAAACAGGTTATTTAAATTTACTTGATACTTAAATCATTTCTCTCGAACAATGCTTTGGCGAGTCACTTTCGAAGTTTTGTGTAATGTCCACGTTGCGACGTTTAAATTTAGAAATCGTGTTGACTGCTTATTTCCGAAATCGACGTTTATCAACGAAGCCACGAACTAAAAGAGGTTGAGAGGACCATTGCAGGAATATTTTTTCGGGGTTTTTAAAGCTAAAGAGTTCAACGGTAGTTGTTACTTTTCAGTTTAATTCTGTATTTACAGGTGAAACTTGCGACGAGTATATACAAGTGGTCATGTAAATAAAGATGTCCCCTGAAAAATAACAAGTGTCACGCAACTTTGTTATTTTAAGATTTGTTTCACATCTGATAATGTTCCGTTGTTCGATTGCTTTAAATCCTTATATATCAACTGATAACAACCCAGGGGAAGGGTCAAGAAAGATCAGAAAGCTGAGGAGACTCTTTCTTTCCCTAATTTCGGTGTCGACAAGGGTTGCAGTCGAACGCACTCCACTAATCTGTGATTACTACTAGTTTGTAAATAATTTGTATTCCATTCTAGTTGAATTCTAGGGCAATATGAGAGAAGTATTGTTCTGATATGTATATATTGCGTGCCTCCAGCCTGTCACGTCGTCCTATGCTGTTCCTCTGGGAAAATGATTCTGCATCAAAATTCAAAGATGTCTTGCGCTCACCTGATCTTCAAATGCTCATACGAGATTATCTTGATGACGACAACTCGTTTCTAGATGTTAACACCAGGCTAAAAAAAGTGGAGAACATGCTAATCTTAGCAGCTAAAAGGAGCTTGAAGATGAGAAAACCAAAACTTTGCAAAAAAATGAAGCCAGTATCCAATAAAAATGGTTTGATAAAGACTGTCGTTTCAAAAGACACGAAGTAAGAAAGCTCTCAAACCAAAAACACAGCGACCCCTTAAATGAAAACTTGCGGGAGAAGTATCATATTGCCTTAGCAGATTATAAACAGCCTTTGAGTAGAAAACAAACTGAGTATTACAACTCAAAGCGGAATTAGAAAAAAGTGCAGAAAATTCGGATAAGAAACACTTTTGGCAATGTTTAAAATCGATGGATGACACCCAAAAAGATAAAGATATTCCATTAATATCGGAGGAAAGATGGCTCAATTATTTCCGTTCACTGCACTCGGAAAAGCCTTTAAAATCCTACACAGCAGTCAATTATTAAGGACTTGACATACCTTGAAAGTCGTAAAGATCAGATGGCCTCTTTAGACTACTTCATTACCGAAAATGAAATTGTTACAGCCGCGAAGAGAATGAAGAGTAACAAATCGTCGTTCTCAGACGAAATAAAAAATGAAATGATCAAAGCTAGCCTTCAAGACATGATGCCCGTATATCTTAAACTTTTTAATTCAATTCTTATTTCAGGTAAAATGCCCGAGACGTGGTGTCGCAGCCTTATTACTCCAATATATAAATCAGGTGATAGAAGTGATCCGTCAAATTATCGGGGAATTTGTGTTTCAAGCTGTCTAGGAAACTTGTTTTGTTCTATTTTAAACCAAAGACTGCTAAAGCATTTCAACTCGTGTAACATTCTCCACAATTCCCAGATTGGTTTCCTACGAAACAATCGTACAGCAGACCATGTCCTCACAATAAGAACGTTAGTAGATAAATATGTGCATAACCACAACGAGAAAATATGTGCTTGTTTCGTAGATTTCAAAAAGGCTTTCGACTCAATTTGGCATGTTGGTCTCTTATATAAGTTGTTACAAATAAATGTCGGTGGGTGCTTTTACAATTTGATTAAGAGTTTGTACTCAAACTCTACATCCTCTATAAAGCTTGGACAAAATCAAACACGACCCTTTCAATATGCGAGAGGTGTACGACAAGGTTGCATTTTAAGTCCGTTACTGTTTAACCTTTTTATTAATAATATACCTTTCTCTTTCGAAGAAACTTTATCTGACCCCTTTGTCTTACCAAACGGCGCGAAATTAAATTCTCTTTTATATGCGGACGATCTGACTAGTAATATTATCAAGATCCAAAATAGGATTGCAAAATTGCTTAAATATGTTATCTTCCTATTGCAATTCATGGATGTTAAGTATCAATCCTAAAAAGACTAAAGTTATGATCTTCCAAAAACGCGCAAAAAGATGTACTGAGTATAGTTTCATATTGACAATGAAAACATTGAGGATAACTTGGTTCAGGATTACACCTACTTAGGAACATTAACCTCTTCAACAGGAAACTTTTCATTGGCGCTTGACAAATTGAAAGAGAAGGCTCTCCACGCTCTTTTCAGCCTCAGAAAACACACACATATCAGCAATCTGTCCCCATTCCTTGCAAATAAACTTTTTGACGCTATGTTCTCTCCAATTTTAACTTACAACAGTGAAATCTGGGGAGTATATACCAAGCCTGATTTCAAGTCTTGGGACAGTTCACAGATTGAAAAAGCTCATCTCCAGTACTGTAAACGTTACTTAGAAGTAAGCAGTAAGGCATCGAATGTAGCTTGTAGAGCTGAGCTTGGAAAGTTTCCTCTTATAATAGCTATTAATCTAAAAATAATTAATTACACCTTATTAATCTCCACAATAAGGAAAATGACTCTATTGTTAAACAAATCTTTTTAAATGTCATCTGATCTTCATAACACCAGCAAAAATAGTTTTTACTCTAATGCTATGAGGATGTCTGAATATTATAATTTGCCTGATTTTGACCCTACTTTCTTAACTGATGCTAAGATTAAACACTATGTAAGTCTTATGCAACAAAAGTACATTTCACACTGGCAACATACTATTCGAAACTCTAAGAAATTAGAATTCTATAACACATTTGAGGAAGAAAATACGCCTTCCTGCTATTTAGATCTTACAAGAAAACTAAATAACAGGAAAGAATTAGTGAAACTTAGAATACGTAATCATAAATTATTGATCGAAACTGGCAGATATGATCAAATCCCAGGGGATAATAGACTCTGCCCTACGTGTAAATCAAACCAAATTGAAGATGAAATTCATTTTCTTTTCCATTGTACTAAATACTGTAGTTTTAGAGATGAATTTTACAAAAAATAGAGAACCAAATACCAAACACCAAACATAACACAATTACCTCCTATGCAAGCCACCAAAAATTTAATGAATTCTGATAATTATTATTTAAATACTCGACTGATGAAGTTCATTTTGAGATGCTTATCTTTATGAAATAGTCTTCTATCGAATGAAAGTAATGTAACGCATACATAATTGCTTATATTCCTATTACATGATTATGATTGTTATAAGTTTCGCTTTAGTTAAGTTTTACGCTTTTGCAATACTGTATGTACTTATAGTCATGCAAATAAAGCTTGTTGTTGTTGTTGTTGTCATGACAAAATAATATAATCCTTTTTCGGATTTTGCGTTTCTTTGATGTCGAAGAATCCATATGATCTGGGATTACAAATCCATTTTCGGATTCTCCCAAAGAAACGCACCCTAATTACCTAATAGTCACATTCATCACAAGGTATTTTCCGTTTGTTTTGTAGTAAGTTTTCAATTTTTCTTACGAGTGTTATGCATATCATGAGTGTTACTGATTTTCCGGTATTCTGCTCGAAAATGCCTTATTCTGCCTGCACAATGCTTCCAAGCCTATTCAATGCGCGGTCAGAGACATAAATTATTTTGTCATTTGAAAGGTAAAGGAAAGCGAGATCCAACTCTAGAGTCCATCTTGCTGTTATGCGCTCGCTAATCACGCAATAATGTTTTCGAAAAGTTTTGAACGAAAAGCTCGTCGAGCTTGCGCTATTTTACCTGTTTTGTCGACGTCTGAGACTTAATGAAAACTGCCGTAAGATACAATTTTAAATTTACCAGTGTCAAGCACCGATTTCTGCCAAGGAAAGTCCGCATTTTCATAATTTTTCGGCAAAACAAAGATTTGATTACGAGTACAAACATACGGTGTTCAACACCTGACCACTTGTAAGAATTTATCTTTCAATCAGAACAAGAAATTCACAGTTTTTCGCTTCTTTTTTTCGCCAAAAACGATTGAAACGTTATACAAAACTAATTGCAATTTTGAGACGGCAATTCTGCACAATACTGACGGCGTTATACTGATTCCGCCACAGTATGGAACTGTCTTTGATGACTTCAAGACTTTTCTTCGTCAGTAAAATCGAATTAAACTGAGAATCGTAATAAAACCAGCGCTATGGTATACACAGAGGAATGTAACTTTTTTTTAAGCGAGTGTGGCATGTTGATTTGAGGGAAAGCTACTTCAACAACGTACCTCCAAAAGATGATTTCGCCCGGTCTCTTCTGCTGTAGAAAGCTAATAGCAAAAATGATCATGATAACGATCAATATTCGCTTTAACCGCCGCTTTTAACCGCCGAGCATTTGCGTCTTATATTCGCCTTTTACAGTTTAAAAGCGTTGAAACTTAATGTTGTCTAAGCCGTTCCATTTTCTAATTACTGGCACAATCAAAAGTTCTTTTCTTATCAATGCAGATTGTTTTCGTCTTGGATAGATAGCCTTATAGAATCAGCGACCACACAAGAGAATCGGTCGGTTTTCTTTGCGCTCCCGGAGGCAGACATCAATGTAAAGCATCCGTTTGTGATGGGCGATGAAGATAGCATTTTTTGGTTTATCAGGTGACGTGCGTTCAAGGTAGGTCACGAAGCTGAAAATTTTTAGAAAATCATCCAAACTTCTTTGAAAAACCTCTTTCAAGGAGGAGTTCCTCTGGTGTTCTTTCCCCGATGCCAGGGGCTTTGCTTGGCATTTTTAGCATTCTATACCTTGTTGGCCAGCCGTGGGGAAAGGGGGGGGGGGGGAGGCGTAACGAGCTGAATTTAGCATTGTTAATAATATTAATAATATTGGGGGAAAAAAGTGTGCCTTCTATGCGAAGGTTTGTATAGGTAATCGCATGATTTCGAGTGCAATTTGGAATAAATAAGCACGAGTAAATTTTTCAAAGGCTAACAAAATTGCACGAGCCCGTAGGGCGAGTGCAATTTGAAGTCTTTGAAAAATTTACGAGTGCTTATTTATTCCAAATTGCACGAGAAAAATCATGTGATTACTTGTTAATAATATACATGCAAAAATTTCACTCTGTTTTCCTCTTCAATCGTGTTTATTTCGTGTCACGGCTCACTGGTCCCGCCTACATTCACGTTATTGGTTGAAAAATGACATCCTTGATTGACATGCAAGCACTTGTGGAAATTTACAGATCAAAAATATTCTCTCTGGAAGCAGCTATCGTTCTAAAGTTTCGGAAACCTCAAAGAAAAAAGAAGTGTGAAATAACGTCAAAACTTGCTTATTTCAAGAGCTCAAGTTGTTCTTGTTCGTAGTCGAATCTAACTAAGACGAAATCGATCGACATTTTCAAAAAGCTTTTCGAAATATGAATCACTTAGAAATACTGTCCTCGCCATGTGGTGTAGCTGGTTGTGGCTTTTCAGGAGCTGCTGTGTTTCCCATGTTAAAAGTGACTTGACATTGGTGGAAATGGTTTATGTTCATGAAACACTGACGCTGATCATTCTGGCCGGATATGTAGCTGGGCATCTGAAACGCAAAAGCTGCTTGGTTGAAGTTGTTGCCGCGGGACTGAACGTCGGGCGAGAACGGGTTGAAGTTGCTGGAACTGCTGGTGGTACTACTGACCGGTGTTGAGCTGTTTCCTCGAGCTAACTGGCTGTTGATGTTTCTTGCGTTGCTGATGGTGTGGGAAAGCTGCCGCTGTTCACTTTATCTCCTTCGTCATAGTCATCCAGTGACTTCTCGTTTCTGTGGCCCGTTACTTTAACAATTGAACTTCGCTCGAGGCCTGCTGTCTTAAACTTCTTTACAACTGTTTTCCTAGCGCTGTGGTTGGAAAATGTTTTCGATGAATCCTCCAGTGACGTTCCTTCGATGACGGATTTCATCATGCCATTGATCTTGTTCTCTCCCATCGGCTGCCGCTTGTACCAAACTTGCGAGGACGGATTTGACACGCAAGAGAGATAAAGTGGACCGGTTGTACGTAATTCGGGAGGACGACGCCATAGAAGCTCTTTGAAGATTGCAACGGGACATCTCCCATCTCCAGTGGCAAACATTTTTGGAAGAAAGCTTCGGGGCTTTGCAGACAATCCAGACTGGCGTGTTTTGGTCGGGTTCTCGATGAATTCGACGTACTCCATGTTGTTTTCGTCCAGTCCAAAGGAGAAATCTTCAACTTTCATGCTGTGGTGTTCCTTGCGACCACGAAGACCAAAATACTGCGTCAAGATCCACCAAACTGTTTGGACCAGGACTTGTGGACTTCCCTTTCCCAGCTTCTTTTTTTCCCACAGCTCATTTTCCTCGGTTGTTGTCAGACTTCGTGACTTGTTCGGCCGCTTGCCTTTGCCTTGTTGCCGGAGAAGCCGGGCTTTTCCCTCAAGAACTTGCTTGGAGCTTTTAAACTCTTTGTCGCGAATTATGGAGTGTTTGTACTCTTTTTCTGTTAGATATCGGTAAATAGCAGTAACCATTACACGAAGGCTTTCAGGCTCGTAATCTTCCCCGTCTTTCTTACGAACTGTTGTGTAAAACTCCTCGAGAATTTTGTTCAGGCCCTCTGGTTCGTACTTTTCAATACTGTCGTCATAGCCCTTTTGAGCAGCCCAAGACTTCCAGACTTTTACCCAGTTGTTTGTGCTTTGTTGAGTGTTTTTGTTCTTTGCATTCTCCTTCAAACTCTGAATTAAAATGTTGTTTAATACTTTCCCCAAACCTGTCCGCCATTTTGTTTTGTTACGGTTTCGCGACTTTCCTGTCAATCAATTTAATTTCAACTTTCTGCACTCAATTTCACCTTTTTGCACTCAATTTCAACTTTCTGCACTGTTTGGGATTAATTGACGTGCTCTCAGCCAATCAGCACGCTCAAATTTTTGCATGTATTTTATTAGATTTCAAAATTAATTTAATTTCGTGAAGTTATATTGGCGAGCAAGGCAAGGGTGAGATCAACTTTACCTGGTATTTCCTTCACAAAAACTACACTTCCTAATAATATTAATTATTAAATGTAAAGAAGATCCTCGCAGTTATTAACGCAACTTATGCAGTTGCAAGAAGAAAGCCTGAAAAAATCAGGCTTGCCGGGATTCGAACCCTGACCTCTGCGATACCGGTGCAGCGCTCTAACCAATGGAGCTAACAAGCCAACTGAGAGCTGGTCATTCACTTGGTTCGTAATATACCCGGGAAAGATGAAGATAAAAATTATGAATATATGAAATTCATATATTTGAACTGCGGAATGAAGAATTATATGTAAAGAAGATCCTCGCAGTTATTAACGCAACTTATGCAGTTGCGAAATAATTTCATCTTCATCTTTCCCGGGTATATTACGAACCAATTTAATGACCAGCTCCCAGTTGGCTTGTTAGCTCAATTGGTTTGAGCGCTGCACCGGTATCGCAGAGGTCAGGGTTCGAATCCCGGCAAGCCTGATTTTTTCAGGCTTTCTTTTCGCAACTGCATAAGTTACGTTAATAACTGCGAGGATCTTCTTTACATTTAATTCTTCATTCCGCAGTTCAAATATATGAATTTCATATAAATTATTCATAATTTCATAATATTAATTATATGACGTCTTCCCAACTACGAAAATCACCTCCTTATTTGCTTTCCTTTGTCAACACAGCCGGACAGACCACTAGTCCTAACGGATACCCTTGCTACTGATCAATGTTGCACAATTATCATTTCTAAGACGGCAAGAATATGAATCCCGTTTTGTAATTACAAAATACCTTCCTGTTGTTACTAGCAATGGATTGATTAGAACTTTTCAAATTAAAAAAACAAAAAATTCTGAAGAATTTACAGGCGGCTGATAGCCTCTCCCCCCCCCCCCTCCGCCTCCGCTTTCCTAAAAAATTAGGAAAACAAAAACTTTAGTAGTTCTTGGTTTGCGGTGACCTATTATGGATAATTTGCACTTCCGGTATGTAAGGAATCAAGTAATCACTAGCCTGTGTAAACGCTGACCCTTACCAAACCAAATGTACTCAAAAACAGCGGCATAAACATTTAAACGCTTACCTTTACTTAACTTCCTCACGCAGCAATACTCAAAACAACGGAATTAGACTCCTCTCTAGCATCAATTTATTCGTAACCACCACTACTTGAGAAACAGAAGTAAAACAGACGAAAGGAATGCAAAAGTAATGCAACTTCCATTTTATGAGTCGGCGCGACGTGCATTTATGCACGACGGTCGCCTAAAAAATCCATTCTATCGTGGAAGTTAAGTTGGTGGGTAAGGCAAAGGCAAAAGCAATTTTATTCATGCACTTTATTTCCTTAAGGCTAAAAATCGAATGAAATCAGGCAGTTAACATTTTCTGAGCTGCAGCAATTACCTTCTCATCTCCTGGCCATCAAAAACACAGTTCTAGAGACCAACAAGCCTCAACTGATGACCTTGAAACTTTGTTATTAATTTCAAGGTTAGTGACATACGCAATGCAATTACCATTCTAACTTGAGAAGGCTGCAGCATGTTTTTAATCACGTTTTTAATTAATCATACTTCCCAGTTGCTGCTAGCAATATTCAAAGGCTTTCCTCGAAAGCGTTGAAATAGGGAAGCCCACGCCAGAGATACGCATACTTCTTTGTTGAAGTTTTAACCAAATCTGACACCGGAATATTGGTGTTTCTCTTGGTAGAATGTAAAGCGCGTGGCGTATTTCTTACATGAGACTTCTGGGAGAAAATAGAACTGAAAGCAATTGGTTACAAGGGTAACCCGATATAACGACGTCCAAGGGACTGGGGAAATGTGTTCGTTATAACGGGGCTCTTTTCCATACATTTTACTATTACTGGGCTGAAAAATTTCCTTCATTTATTCGTTATATAGGCTTTCGTTATATCGGGGTTCCACTGTATTTTTATGACATAACCAGCAACATTCAGTTAAGTGAGATAAAAGATTCCCTGTGATCAGGAGCCATAATCGGGGACGTAGACCGTAACCAAGTACCATTTTCATTTGTGGCGTTGGCCCCATCGAAAAAGACAAATGTGCTATTTTTAGAAAAAAATTGCGCCATCGCGAGTGACACGCGCGTGTGTATGTCACGAGGACTCCGTGTTACGAAAATTGTCTAGTATTACTCAGAACCTTCCAGAACATTCCACAGAACTCTCTAGAACGTTATGAAGTGCTTAGTCATTTAAATGATTATGTGATTTCTTTGAATAGTAAGTAATGTCATGTTACTAAAAATAGGTTTCGTAGAAGTTTCTAGAACTTGTTGTGAAATGTAAATAAGTAAGAGCGTGTCAGTCTACTAAGAGAGAGAGAGTTTTGAGCAGTTTTTAAAAGAGTTTTGAGAAGTTGTTGTGCGAGCTGTGTGCTGAACCCAGTGAAGTGTCTGTGTGCCGTGCTGTGTGCCGAACCTAGTGAAGTGGCTGTGTGCCGAGCTGTGTGCCGTGATAGAAGAGTCTGTGTGACATAGCAGTAGTGCTGTAAGCTGTAAAGGTTACTTTCATCTTGGAATAAATCTGCTTGTTGCTGTTACCGACAACCCTGCGTTCCGTCTACAAACGAACCACTCCTTTAACGAAACTCGTAACATTGGGGGCTTGTCCGAGAGGAGTACATGAATCGTTTGGTGGACCATAGTAACCAGGAAAGGACCAGTACAAGCCGTTGAGTGTGGTCTACGAAACACGAAGAAGAAGCGCTGTTTGTGTGTCTACTGAGTTTGTACTGTGAAGCTTCATGGAGAAACTAGTGCAGTAAGGCGAAAAGTTTGGATTGGAAGGAGAAAAGCTACTCGCGTTCGTTCAAGAACAACAGAAATTAGAGGATGAGAGAAGGAAAGAAGCAGAAGAAAGGGAAGGAAGAAAAAAGAGAGAGCAGGAAGAAAGAGAAGAGAAACGTAGACAACTTGAGGAAGAGAGAAGAAAAGAAGAAGAAGAGAAAGAGGAAAGGCGTAGAAGAGAGGATGAGGAGAGAGAAGCCAGAAGGCAAGAGCGGGAACTAAGAAAATTAGAAATGGAGGCTGAACTTTTGAAACAGAAAGAGGCCATGGAGACTGCTAAGAGAGAACATGAGTTGGAGCTTGCACGTTTGGGACAGGAGCATGCCCCTGCTGATCAAATACCCCATAGAGAGGATCGGGCCAAGACTCCTAAACTGCCTTCATTTGTGGATGGAAAGGATGATCTTGATGCCTACCTTCAGCGTTTTGAGAGGTTTGCAACTAATGCGAAATGGGATAAAACCGGATGGGCTACAAAGCTTAGTGCCCTGCTGTCAGGGCGTGCACTCGATGTTTATTCGCGTTTATCTGAAGAAGATGCAGTTAACTATGACAAGATGAAGTTAGCCCTAATGAAAAGGTATGATCTAACGGAGGATGGCTATAGACGTAAGTTCAGAGGATCAAAGCCTGAGGTAGATGAGAGCCCTGATCAATTTATTGTTCGCTTATCGACTTACCTTGTGCGGTGGTTGGAGCTTTCAAAAACTGAGCAGACCTTTTAAGGACTAAAGGACTTAATCGTCAAGGAACAATTTATTAATTCCTGCCCCAGGGAGCTGGCAGTTCACCTGCCCGAGAGAGCACCGGAAACTCTAGAAGAAATTACTAAGATAGCCCACCAGTATTTGGAGGCACACGGGAAGCACCTGTTCAGTCCTGTGCGCGCTAAACCCCCTGCACAGCCTGATAGAGATGAAACTGGGAAGCTACCAAGTGATACCTTGCCAATGCACTGCTACAAGTGTAATGCCCGAGGGCATAAGTCTGTGAATTGCCCTAATGCAGTCAGGAAATGCTTCGTGTGTGGTAGACAAGGGCGCGAAGCTCGGAACTGTAGATCTAATGGAGTGAGACCAGGAGGACAAGGTAAAATTGTGAACTCCGCCCCACAAAAACAAGTGAGCGCCGGCTGTATAGTTCAGTCGCCCCTGTTGCAAGCTACGAAGGAAGAAATCCAGTCTTGCATTCAAGATGATCAGCTGGTTTTAGCCTGTGGAAAGACAGTCCCACTGCTGAGTAGTGTATGTGTTCAACCGTTATCGACAGCCAGGGTTAAGATGCCGGTACTAAAAGGCAGAGTGGGAGGCAAAACTGTTGCTGTGCTGCGAGACACTGGCTGTAGTGGTGTAGTAGTGAAGAAAGAGCTAGTATCTGAGGATCAGTACACAGGCGAGTCCAGTTCTATGTTGTTAATCGATAACACGGTGAGAAAGGTTCCCATTGCAGTAGATACTCCTTATTTCTCGGGACAAATCGAAGCCCAGTGCCTACCTGATACAATCTACGACTTGATTATTGGTAATGTGCCGGGTGCCAGGCTTGTAGAGGATCCAGACCCAGGTTGGTAGGAAGCATGTGCAGTGACCACTAGGGGTCAAGCCAAGAAGGCCCCTTAGGGTACCAAGTAGTTCAGAGAGTGCCATTATAGACAAAGAAAAACTGACCCAAATGCAGCACGAGGATGAGAGCTTGAAAAAGTATTGGAATCGTGGTGACACAAACCTGAAAGGCCAAGCAGAGGTCGCCTTTGAGGTAAAGAGCGGGGTACTTTACCGAGTGTTCAAGCACCCACACGTTAATAATAGCAAACCTGTGAAACAAGTTCTGGTACCAGCTCCCTTGAGAAGGCAAATTATGGAAGTGGCCCACGAATCCATAATGGGCGGTCACATGGGTATTAACAAGACAGTTGACAAGATCCAAAGCGCTTTCTACTGGCCGGGTATTCAGAGTGACGTAGCCCGCCACTGTAAATCATGTGATGCATGCCAAAAGACTGTGAACAAAGGATCAGTCCCTAAGGTGCCGTTGGAGAAGATGCCTTTGATCGATAAGCCTTTTAAAAGAGTAGCCATTGACCTTGTGGGACCAATAAGCCTGCCTAGCGAGGAAGGACACCGGTACATCCTCACCCTTGTAGACTTCGCGACTCGTTATCCAGAGGCAGTGCCCCTAAAGAACATCGACACAGAGACCGTGGCTGAAGCCTTGGTTGACATCTTTAACCGTCTTGGGATACCAGAGGAGATCCTAAGTGACTTGGGTACGCAGTTTGTCGCCGACTGCATGAAAGAAGTTACAAGATTGCTGAGCATCAAACAGCTGACAACAACTCCCTATCACCCAATGTGTAATGGTCTGACGGAGAAGTTTAACGGAACTATGAAGACTATGCTGAAGAGGTTATGCAGTGAGCAGCCAAATCAGTGGCACCACTACATCAACCCGTTGCTGTTTGTCTACCGTGAAGTTCCGCAAGAGTCCACTGGTTTTTCGCCGTTCGAGTTGCTGTATGGGAGAGCTGTAAGAGGACCCATGTTTATCCTCAAAGAACTGTGGACAAAAGACGTTGAAGTGCCCGAGGTGAAGAACAGCTTCCAGTACGTTTTCGAGCTACGAGAGAAGCTTGAAGATACTCTAAACATTGCTCATAGTGAGCTACAGAAAGCCCAGCAAAAGGAAAAGCACTATTATGATCGCAAAACAAAGGTTAGGAAGTTTCAAGAAGGAGACAAAGTATTTGTGTTACTGCCAACTGACCACAATAAGCTCCTGATGCAGTGGAAAGGGCCATTTGAAGGTAGCGCTGTGGTAGGCCTCAACGACTACAAGGTCAAAGTTAAAGGCAAAGATAAAGTGTACCATGCTAACCTTCTAAAGAAATACTTTGAGCGAGATGAGCCCACGGAAGAGTCAGCGGGTGCAACTAAAGCAAGTGCAGCCGTGACAAGAGAAGAGGATGATAAGTATGAGCCTGATGTAGAGGCACAGGAAGGGGTTGGCGATTTCCTGGAGATTGGTGGATATGTGGCTAAGGAGTCGGTCGCCGATGCGTCCACAGGTCCTAACCTCATGGATGAACAGCGTGCTGAATTCATGGAACTGGCGCACCAGTTTTCAAGTCAGTTCACTGAAGCACCCGGTACAACGAATCTTGTTCAGCGCCATATTAGGCTTACATCGGATGAGCCAATCAGATCAAAGCCGTACCCTGTTCCGTATAGCGTGAGAGAATCTCTAAAGAAAGACATTGAAGACATGACCAAGATGAAAGTCATTAGAGAATCCAGCTCGCCCTATGCACCACCGGTGGTGGTTGTCAAGAAAAAGGATAACACTAACAGAGTATGTGTGGACTACAGAAAGCTCAACAAACTAACAGTGTTTGATCCTGAGCCGATGCCTACTACAGAGGATTTATTTCAGAAACTGAACGGTGATAAATACTTTTCCAAGATTGACCTCAGCAAAGGATACTGGCAGATCCTCATACCGGAGGAAAATATCCCGAAGACTGCCTTTGTCACTCCTGATGGATCTTACGAGTTCTTGAAGATGCCCTTTGGAATGATTAACACAGCGGCTACGTTAAAACGCGGCATGAAGAAACTACTGAAGGCATTGGACAATGTGGATTACTACTGGGACGATATTTTGGTCCATACCCGTACGTGGGAGGAACACCTCAAGGTCCTTCGCGAACTGTTTAAACGCCTAGCCCAGGCAGGTATGACCATCAGACCCAGCAAGCGTATCTTTGGTGTAGACAATGTTGATTTTCTAGGACACCAGCTGCAGCAAGGTTTGATTGGACTCCACGAGGATAACGTGGCTAAGATCAGGGATGCACCAAGGCCAAAGACAAAGAAACAAATTCGTTCCTTCATGGGTTTGGCAGGATATTACCGAGACTTTATTCCAAACTTTGCAGCCGTTGCAGCTCCCCTTTCAGACCTAACTCGCAAGGGACAGCCAAACATAGTGGATTGGGGTAAAGCCCAGGAAAAAGCTTATCAAACAATCAAGACCCGTCTTACGAACAAGCCAATCCTCTGCCTTCCAGATCCAAAGAAACATTACTTTCTGCGGACCGACGCTTCGGACAATGGAATTGGAGCAGTGTTGATGCAAGAGCACAATGGCAAGTTGTTCCCAATCTGCTATGCCAGTAAGAAACTTTGTAATGCTGAGCGAAACTACTCTACAATAGAGAAAGAATGTTTATCTATCGTGTGGGCCATTAGGAGGTTTCACATGTACTTGTACGGAGTTGGTTTTGTGCTTCAGACGGATCACGAGCCACTAAAGTACATGAACAGTGCTAAGTTTACGAACAACCGACTGATGCGGTGGGCAATGTTCCTACAGAGTTACAACATGAAAGTGGAGGCCATTAAGGGATCGGAAAATGTTGGAGGTGACTACCTAGGCCGAGTGACAGAGTGAGCGCGGCCAGTAGACTTATCCTGGAACTGATATTTTCAGACAATTTTTCGTTGGTAGCAGAAATTTTGCAAATTTCTTCTTGAGAGGGGTTTATGTTACGAAAATTGTCTAGTATTACTCGGAACCTTCCAGAACATTCCACAGAACTCTCTAGAACGTTAAGAAGTGCTTAGTCATTTAAATGATTATGTGATTTCTTTGAATAGTAAGTAATGTCATGTTACTAAAAATAGATTTTGTAAAGTTTCTAGAACTTGTTGTGAAATGTATATAAGTAAGAGCGTGTCAGTCTACTAAGAGAGAGAGAGAGAGTTTTGAGCAGTTTTTAAAAGAGTTTTGAGAAGTTGTTGTGCGAGCTGTGTGCTGAACCTAGTGAAGTGGCTGTGTGCCGTGCTGTGTGCCGAACATAGTGAAGTGGCTGTGTGCCGAGCTGTGTGCCGTGATAGAAGAGTCTGTGTGACATAGCAGTAGTGCTGTAAGCTGTAAAGGTTACTTTCATCTCGGAATAAATCTGCTTGTTGCTGTTACCGACAACCCTGCGTTCCGTCTACAGACGAACCACTCCTTTAACGAAACTCGTAACACCCCGCGCAAAGAAAAACAAACAAAATGGCGTCGGAAATTACTTTCGTTGGAGATGAAGAAATTCAGTTTCTGTCATGTGTCCCTTCCAAATTTGAGGCAAGCCCTTGGGAAGAACTTTCTGGATAGTGACTCTGAATATGAGGATTATACAAGTGATTCTGATGATGGCAGTGAGAATATGTAAGACAAATCCTGTGTCGAAGTTGGGTCGGACATGTCGGACAAGGTTATTCACGTTAGACGGATAAAACGTTTTGCGGGCAAAAAAGGCGTCGAACTACGATAAAACAGTTGAAGGCGAATCAGGCACGAAAACGGAAAAGACATCCCGAAACTATATTTCCTCTGAGGACGTATAGAGATTGAAGGGCAGCCGCAAAGACTGTTAAATGAATGTCCAAGCACGGTGTGAAGAAAAGTTACCTCGCACTGATAGATCATTTTCACTTTTTCCACGGCAAAAGAAAATAGTAACATAGATTCAAACTACCGAATCAGGAAAGAAAACGCTTGCCGAGGTTTCTCAGCGTATGTTTTTTGAAATAATTTCCGCCTTTACCAAAATGGACCGAAATGAAGACAAAAAATAGCGAAAAGCGCGCTTTGTTTTCAATCAAATGGCTTCGCGATGCGTTATCAATCGTCAACAAAATAGAGAACTGGAAAAACACCAAGAAAAAAAACTACTTCTGATCCGTCGCTGAGTATGGGGTGCCATTACCGCCAAAATTATTGTTTTGTTATTATTAGGCACCAGTTTATTATTATTAGGCACAATGTTTTATTATTAGGCACCAGTTTATTATTATTAGGCTTTATTTTCTATTATTAGGCACAATCTCTTATTATTAGGCACTATTTTATTATTGTTTGGCATTATTTTCTATTATTATTTCATCTTTATTATTAGGCACTGTTTCGTATTATTTTCGTACCGTACTATCTCCAAGTAGTCAGCGGTTTTACACATGAGAACAGCATGGCAGACATTGCGAATGATCAAGGGATAGACATCTTGACTTTGTAGGCCCAGAAAAAGTAAATTGTAGCTGAGTATGTAGAAGCAATTTATCCTCGAAGTATAAAACGATGGCAACTAACACTATTTCCGACTTAAGGCATGAAGTTACCTCCCGATTACAAGAGATTGTTGCTTGTGTTGGTGTGTCTCATGACAGTGACTTAGTGGAGGAACTTGAAGAAATTCAAAAGCATGTGAATCTCCTTGATTCAGTGACAAGAATACCTGAAGAGTTGTTTAATTTGTTGAGTAGCGCACGATCACTTTTACAGCAGAATGAGGAAAGAGCAAGTGTTGTTCGTAGTGGTACTCCTGGTAGGCCAGCTTATGACATCAGGAAGGAACAACTTGAGATGCTTCTAAGAGCTAGATTTAGTGTCCGATCTATTGCAGACCTTTTGCACGTCAGTTCAAGGACCATAGAACGACGAATTCAAGAACATGGCCTCTCAGTACGTGCTTTATACACCGAAATGCAGGATAGTCAGTTGGATGACATAGTGAGGGATATAAAAAGAGGGAACCCAAGCTGTGGGTCAAAAATGTTGGCTGGGTACTTTGGTGCAAGGGGTATATTTCTGCCTAGACGTCGGATAAGGGAGTCACTTTCTAGGGTGGACCCTCTTGCAGCTGCTGCAAGACGCTGCAAAGCAATAAAACGGCGCGTGTATAATGTGAGCAGGCCACTTGGTCTCTGGCACTTTGATGGAAATCACAAACTTGTGAAGTGGCGTTTTGTTGTCCATGGCTGTGTGGATGGCTTCAGTCGAATCCCAGTTTTTTTATCATGCAGCACAAACAACAAAGCTGTTACTGTGTACTCACTTTTTATCAAAGCGGTACAAGACTGGGGATTGCCCTCAAGAGTCAGATGTGATCAGGGATCTGAAAATGTGGATGTTGTCAAATATATGTTGAGTACTCGAGGAACAGGGAGAGGCTCAGCTCTGGTTGGTAAAAGTGTGCACAATCAAAGAATTGAGCGAATGTGGCGGGACGTGTTTGAAGATGTTTTGGCAAATTTCTACGAGTTGTTTTCTCTGATGGAGGAACTGGGTATCTTTGACCCTTTATCTGAGTGTGATTTATGGTGCCTTCATTATGCATTCCTTCATCACATAAACTATCGTTTACATGAATGGTCTGCTGCCTGGCTGAGTCATCCCTTGTCTACAGTCAACAACAACACACCTCTTCAACTTTGGATCAAAGGTTCACTGAATTCTGCAGAAAACAATACAGACCCGGTTGATGTTACTGATGAATATGGCATTGATTGGAATGGTCCTGTTCCCCTTGATGAGGACACTGTGGAAATTCCACCTACTTCTCAAGCTCTGACAGATGAGCAAGTTGCTGACCTTGAGTCAAGAACTGAGTTACTTCGAGAGTCTTCAATAACAGATGATAAAATTAAACTTTACAAACTTGCCAAGGAATTTCTTGAGCAGCATTAAGTTGAAGTAACACTCCACTCTGGAATGGTTAAATGAGTGACTTCTTACTAATACCTGAATGTGTGTCTCAAACCAATGGCAGACATACATGCAAGAGAGGAGCCTAGGGTACCCAGCTTCACCTTTGATGTTCAATCAGTAATGATTATTTTGATGGTCTGTTGTATGCCCATAAATTATAGTTACTATATGACTTCAGCTCCATTAGAAAAATCACACGTTTCTCCCACCCATTCACACATAATTTGTTCACACATGGTTGTTTACTCAGTCCTTAAGGCTGCATTCATTAAAAAGCAGGAGGGGTGAAGGAACTGTATAGAGTACTGTATTTTTAACATCCCCCCTGAAAACGGTACAAAATTACGCATCCCCCCTTACCTGCTTGGAAAAAATTTGTATCCCCCCCTAACAGCTTCATGTCAGGAAACTTGAGTCCCAACTTAATGTTAAAGCATGCTTTGTTCTTTCACTTTGTAATCAGTGGCATATCTAGGGTCCCTCGTGTGGGGAAAATCTTTGGGCCTCCACCTTAACCTAAGGCCCAAAGGGCTGGAAAAAAATGTTGGGCCCTTCCTTATAAGCGGATATGGATGCACTTTGCAAAAATCACACTTAAAAATATTACCATTATTCTGTATATATTTGATGTCTAAAAAAATAAACATCCCCCTGAAAATTGCTCTGAGAATTAACATCCCCCTTCTGGAGTACAGAAAAAGGCTAGACATATCCCCCCTCATTTTCCTCCCCCCCCCCCTCCTGGTTTTTAATAAATGCAGCCTAAATTTTACATGGACGCTATAAAACAACAAGTATTTTAAATTGAAATTCTTTATTCACATAAATGTAACCCTCCAATAACAAAATGTTGAACTTGAACTTGTTTAACACAACCACTGAGTAATAATATTGAACTAATATAAGCACTATGAAACTAAGCTTACTTTTGTGTAGGATTCTCCTATAACGTTTCCTATTAATTTTGTCCATACAGCAAACCTATAAAGGTCTATAAAATTGGGCATGGTCGTATTATATCTGTTGTTTATAACTTGCATGCAAGGAAGAACTGCATATATTTCAATTAATATGTAAAAACATAATTAAAGAGCCCAAAGCAAGAATGTACTCCCAAGCGAATCTTGCTTTTTTGCATCAATAAAAGTACTTTCTTGTCAATATTTTCGGGTTCAGGGATGTGCAGGGATGTGCCTGCAACTCCAATTCACCACCCAAACCCAGAATTCTGTAAACAAAATGGTCTTAAAATTAAAGTCACTTAGGACATTTTTGCTCAGGGCTCTTCAATTTTCTGAAACAGTAATCAGTAATATTGATAAACAGTGTGAACTTTATGCTTAACTGTATCCACTCTTACAGGTTTCCCAAGTAATAGTATGGCAACTTAAATGTAAAATGGGTGGCCCTCTCTTGAACATTACAGTATTCTACTGCTATCAAGATGTTTTCATTTTGATATAATATTATAAAAGTCACAGGTTCCCAATTTTGTAATCTTCATACATGGCTATAAAATGTAAATGTCTGCACAGACAATATTCTGTTTTCCCTAAGCATAGCCAAACCCTTTGCTGTTCCTGACTGCAAACGTCATTGCATCTCTAAATGCGACATATGTTTTGTGAACAGTTGGAAGGTGCAACATAGGCACACATGTATTGGCCTTGGGAAAGGGGGATAAATTACCATCTTTGTCAGGATCATGAAGGAACCCAAGAGTTAAATCCCAACCGACCCGTAGTGGTGGTAATTGTTTACACCCGCAAGTAAAAAATAGCAGATCACTTAAGGTGATCATTGTTTCCCCTTCTTCTACATCTTGTAAATAGTCGCACCAGTGAGAAATGATTACATTTTCTAATGCTCTGTTGTTTGAGCCTTCTTCACTCTGAAGAACAGTAAACAAATTCTTGAATGAATCAGCATCTAATTCGACTGGAATGTAGCAAAAAGCTTCATGAAAAACATCAGGATTGTTTGTAATGGCCTTCAAGACACCCAAGTCTGATAAACCCTTTTTGAATTGTTCCAGGGCTGGCCACGCCCTCCCCAATGTGAGCCAGTGAGCTGTTCGTTTCACAATGTTGTCAATGTCCTTAATGGACTTAATTTGTTGAAGGGTACCCCCTAATTCCAAAACCGTTTCCAGATTATTACGTGACATAACTTCATATCCTTCTTGAACTGACTGAGCCCTAGAAAGTTGTTGCAGAGAGGTCTTAAGTTCAGGTTCATATATATCCTCAACAGCTACCTGTACTTAATCTGGACCATTGATCAAAGCATCATACTGAACAGGAGATAAAAAGCAAAGCCCAGGGCCCCCATGGACAAGGGACAGAGCAGTTATTTTCCCTGCATACAGGTATTCTGAGTTTGCTAAACATGAAGCATTGCATGACAGGAACAGTGCTTCCTTTGGACCACAGAACAACTGCGAATTGGCCAGCCGCTCTACAACAAGAGTTAAAAATTCACGTGTTGGCCCTCCCAAATCCACAGCACCCTCAGATGTCCCAGAATCGTCACTGAATCTCACGGATATCTTGTTACTGGGAGAAAACGATTTCCTTGTCAAACCCCTTTTTGTGCCCTCCCAGATATCCTTTCTACAGATATTAAATTTTGAAATTTTGTTTTCATTGACTGCTTCAGCTAACTCTGACAAAATGTCTTGTAACGACAAGACAGGAGTTACATTTATTACTTCCACATTTGCCACCTCAACTGAGGCTTGCTCATTATCAGAGTCCAATTCTATAGCAATTTCATCCTTAAATAAGGAGCCATAGAAAAAATCAGTGTTGCCTGTTTCTTCCAATGGCATTATGCTAGAGATACTTGATAATGCTTCTCCCTGTTCACTCTGTTCCCTTGGTAATGGTTCCCCCGGTTCACTCTGTTCCCCCGGTTCACTCTGTTCCCTTGGTAAAGGTTCACTTGACTTATTCTGTTGCCTCGGCATTGCTTTACTTGCCTTCTGCCTTTGCGAGGGGGTGCTGATTGTCTCACTGCATGCGACTTGGGAGTTTGCATCTTGATTTGAGATGTAGGAGTTACCAATGTCACTGCGAGGAAAAAGAAAGGTAAAACTACTACTTTAGTGCAATTTTCAGTATCAGTTGTGACAAAAAAATGACTACAAAATGGTGAATGAAAATATCACAACTGATATTTTTCCATATGGTAGTCCACCTCTTACAATCACTTCTTTCAAAAATTGCATGTGGTGATACAGTGTACATGGCTAATTATATGTCAAATATTGTTGTTGACAGGTACCATAACTTTGTGATAGTGCCTAATTAGTGTCCAGTTTTTGGCTTTTAGTTATACATGGTTTTCTGGATTGAATTAGTCAACTGATAAGCAACTGTTTTGAGGAATATTATAACATAAAAAACACGCTTACTTGGGTTGAATTGTAAAGAACAATTGATCACAAACAGGGCATTTTGAACTACTGCCATCTGAGGTGTTATGCCACTCCTCCAAGCAAGCACTATGAAATACATCACTGCAACATGCTGGGGTAACTCCTTCACCAACAATGTCCTCTAAACAAATCTTGCAATTCTCTTTCCTACACTTCTCTTGCTTTTTAAGGCAGTTCTGGAAAAGATAAAACTTCAATTACAAATACAGAAATACTGAGGTAGAAAGATATGACCCCTGGGTATTCTACAATGTGAGGAGGGTGATGAGGGGGGAGGGTGTCTGGAATGGTTGTCAAGAATGACTAAAACATCTCCTCGGATTACATGTAGATCTTAATGAAATATAAGCGAGCCTGCAAACTAAATGTAATTAACTTTAAAGACTGCCTTTATTCTCTCTTTCCGTGACAACGACCATCTGCATTAATTGATTGAAATCAAACCCTGGTTTTACATGTTTGTACTACACCCAAAATAAACATTTCGTTCGTGACTTAAATACTTGACAATCTGATAAGAATAAACTCAACAATGTCACACAACTTCGAACTAACGACAGTGGCGCTGCGATTTTTCAAAAATACAACAGGGGACATCACTTGGGCAGACGATAAAATCCTGTGCATTTAGCACCGATTCAGTGAAATATAAGCTTAAAGCTTATATCTAAACAGCAAGTATATTTCAGTGACAGTTCTTACCTCCGTATGTTCCCTCAACTTATCCATTGCAACGAACTGTAAACATGAATTGCATATTTCTTCCAAAACTGAGGGATCTGTGTGTTCTTGAACTGTGTTAAGATCGATGTCACACTGAATGGGTCGAACATAAACCCTTCCTTGACCTATAAACTGTGATATATACTGCACGGTGTTCCCTTGAGGCCCGGTAGGGATGATGTGCAATTCTCGTTTACCTGGTTCGGCGTACATCAGCTCCAAACCACCCACATCAGAGAGCTTCGGAAAGGAATCCACGAGAACAGAATATAGGCGAGCAAATGTGCCGTCTACGGGAAGGGCAATTTTCTTCTCTCCCAAACCACAGAGAAATAGTTCTCTCTTTTCTTGTACGGTAGGGACTTCGGCCTGACTTTTATCTGCCAGGCATACAAACTTTCGTGTCACGGTTTTCTCCTTCTTCTTCGCCGAGCTGCCACGTCGCCTTTTGACAGTGGAGAAGTTTGTAGTTGATGGCCTCTTGCCGTAAACGTTCGGGAAAAGCCGCTCCATTTCTGTTTTGAAACTAGTGCCAGCGCCCTGGTTCGTAGTGGAAGGAATTGATTTAGCTGTTGAGGTTTCTCCTTCATCAGGGCTAGCAAGCCCTTCGATTACCTTAACGGCTTTTGAAAGCAGATCCTTTACCACGAAAACGTTCTTCTCCGCCATGTCATGTCAACCTATTTACTGTGCCGTGACTACTGGAGCTGCTGCCGAGCTGCTGCCGAGCTGCTGCGATTTTCATTGGTCGAGACGAAAAAAGGCGGGAAAAGTGCTAATAATGAAAATCAATGCCTAATAATGCAACAAGGTGACTAATAATAAAAAATAATTCCAAACAATAATAAACTGGTGCCTAATAATAAAACATTGTGCCTAATAATAAAACATTGTGCCTAATAATAATAAACTGGTGCCTAATAATAAAACATTGTGCCTAATAATAATAAACTGGTGCCTACTAATAAAACATTGTGCCTAATAATAATAGACTGGTGCCTAATAATAACACACTAGTGCCTAATAAGAATAAAACAATAATTTTGGCGGTAATGGCACCCCATAGCTGAGAAGGAGAAAAATGCTGCCCTATTACCGAATATTACTTACTGAGCAATTTACGAACCTAGAAGGGATACACAGCGCAGTGGACGTGGCAAGGGTTTCAACGACAGAGTGAGCTTAAACATGTTAAAGTTTTTTTTCTCCGCCAGCAACCCCGGGGAGAGAAAACTCACTTTGTATCGAGGCTAAATTAAGGAGAAATTATAACTGAACGTCACTGAGACATAAAACTAAGTTGTTTCAGAGTGCTTGATTTCTTAGGACGAAAAGAAACTGTTGAAATAGAAATTTAAGCATTTAGCACTGTGTTTACAATTTCTTTTATCGTCAGGTCAAACACTTGTTCTTAAAAGTTCACAAACAGTAGGTTTTATGCGGAAGGCTTTGATTCCAAAATATCGAGACAAGACAAAATAAAGCACAGTAAAATGGGAGAGAAGCATTTAATAAAAGCTGTCACACTTTTATGGGGAGTCAGTACAAATGCAGCAGTCTGAGCAAAAAAACACTGAACAAATTCAGTGCCAGAAAGGGCGTCATTTTTTGGCTATACCACGCAAAATTGACACTGGTTTACCTGTACTGGTTGTAGCTCTCTCCGTGTTCCAGCAGCTTTAAATGTTCAGATACAAATCGGATGCCATGTAAAATACGTTGAATCGCTCTCACAGTTGTTTGTGAGTTGCTTTTACCATTCCGTCCGCACAACTGCGTCTTGTGGTTGGCGTTCAAAAAAGTAAGATGGTGAATTCTAATGTTCCCCACCTCCGTAGTCTTGTTTCAGTGAACTGCATAGAAATTGCCTTTCAAGTTAAAATATTAATTCTGTCTTCAGTTTGATCAAACAAACATATGATGGCTCTGTTGTCAGCGTTGTGCGAACGGAGCGATTACAAACTCGTTCGATTGAACTCCTGCAGCGATAACGGTGAGATCGTACAGCTGCAATCCCCTTTGAACGATGATTTCAACAATTTTTCAGGAAAACTCAACACGTACCACATTTAAGAGCCCATAATTGGTAGATTTTTCCCAAACCTTGTGCTTGTACGTTCTCTTCGGAGCAGCTTCGTTGATTCATTCAGCTCCGCAAAGAAACGCTGCAACATTACGCAAAGTTTTGGCGCCTTTTTCGGTCAGTCACGTGATCGCGATC
This sequence comes from Siderastrea radians, assembly GCA_964017195.1. Lineage (NCBI taxonomy): Eukaryota > Metazoa > Cnidaria > Anthozoa > Scleractinia > Rhizangiidae > Siderastrea > Siderastrea radians. The sequence goes on along the minus strand of OZ024890.1, from coordinate 7,591,239 downwards.
GATTTTCTCTCTCTCAATTTTTTTCTTTCTTGATTTCAT